>NNCF01126476.1:200138-212286 GCA_002313205.1 Laupala kohalensis
ATTTAGTTCGGAAACTGAGATGCAGATTCAACTCAGTTTTTTATTCACGGTTGATTCAGAAACGTGATCATTTGCCGCTTACAACTCTATATGCGCTTAACTTTGTACGATTGCTGTTCAGGTACGCGAGTTAGTGCATAGAATCTTTCGATATTCCGAAATATTCGAGTTATTAATTCTGAGAACAGTAGAGAATTAATAACGGAACATCATTAGAAGTTAATAAATGATCGCCCAACTTTCTAATAATTCCGACCGATAAGATACGGACCTGGAGTCCAGACCGTACGGGGAAGGCGCTTTTTCGCTGAAGCGAGCGACTACATTACCCGATGGCGGCGCGTTCTAATTGAGGGCGAAGGCGACAGCTGGAGCGAGGACTCTGAAGGCCGAGGGACTGACTTTCACCAATGAATGAAGGCATTGAATGGGGTGGAAAACGTGAAGTTACTATTTCGAACAGTCGTCGGAGCCAATGAACCTGCTCCACACCATCGAGGCTGATCTGCGATCTTTGCTAGAAAAAGGTAATATGTAAAAGCTGGTCTGCTTCCAGCCAGTCAAATTCGCATAGCGAAGAAGAATTACGTGTGCGACAAGTGTCATGTTAATTTGGCCTAATTAAAGACATTAACAAAGGAAACAATCAAACATTAATTTCATTCATGAAGGCCAAAACTAAGAGATGAACTATTGAATGTATCACTCAGTGTAATTCAATTTTGATGTGCCTTAAGCAATTCTTACCAGTGGCAAAATCAAACGTGTTGTTACTGATCGCCAATACTGTTATCTTGGTGGAGTGCAGGGATATCAAAGAAGATAAATGCACGTTAGCTTTTAAGAAATCTGTAACGATAATGAATAAACAATTTATTTTTTTAATTTTATTCTAAGGGAACACTGTGTGATGTTTTTACTCATTAAATAATTCAAACCCACAATTCAAAGTTAATTTCCATGAAATCTCATGTCTTCTATTTTAAGATACATTAATTCATTATTAATTATTCTAATTAATTGTCCTAATTATGAGCGCAATTTGCCACCCAACGTTTTTTAGACCAGTAATTATTTTAACTCATGGTCCTTTTTAATTGGATACACTAAGTATCATCACACTATCTATATTGTAAGATCAAAATACTCTTGCTCCCTGGTTTTTAAAAACACATACAGAATACACATTTTTAAAAACACATATTAATAATAATACAAATTCAATACATAACTTGACTGTATACACTACACGACGCAAGAACCGTGTCGCTCGAATTTTCAGTTCCGAGGCAGGACGCGGTTGCACCATATTGTGATGTTTTTTTCTGAAATCTCAATTAATCGTCGAAATTTAAAGACTTTTTTTACCTTTGTTATATGCACAAATCAAATAATGCACTAAATTAGATGATGATTAATTTTTTCATCCTAAATAACTCTTCTAAATGAAGTATTCTAACATTTCTATTTTCAGCAAACTCTCATCGATAATTTGGGTCAATCTGTGTAGATAGACGTATGCTGTCGCGGACGTTATTGCAAAACTCTTTGAGGCAAACAATATTGCTATTTATAGCCGTCACCTACCTGTAACTGTTTCGGAAGCGTAAGCAAATATAACTCTTTCTTTCCGACTTAAATATATTTATTGTCAAAATGATTCTTATCACACTTTTCTAAAAAGAACCTATGTTCACCCTGGTCAACTAATCTATCTTCTTGCCAAATTTAATCACGATTGGTTAATTGGTTTAGTCGTGAACAGGAAGCGAAGAGACGGACACACTTTCGCGTTTCGCATTAATATATATAATTGTGAATTTAAACTAGCTGATTATCCGGCGTCCCCCTAGATTTTTCTTGGACCAATCTTCCTTAACGTTAAAAAAGATCTACGGGTATTGCAATATTGAAATAATTTTACGCACTGGGTTTTAAAAACATCCGCACAGCATCCTAATTTTACAAAACAGTCAAAACTAATTACAAAACAGTCATTTTCATGGCTGCTCGTCTGCAAACCTTTTTGTTCTCGAAACTGTTAATCTGAAAGACCCCTATTTCTATAGATTAAACTAACCTTCTCGGTTCAACATTTTAAGACAGTCCTTCCTCCCTAGCCATACCAGAATGGTTGTTCAACTCTGAAATGACATCGGAAGCGTCTCAATTCGTTTTAACATCCCAGGTAGAACGCGTCCACTCGCCCGGAACGTTTTTCAAAATGGCACAATGTTTGCAATGGCGTTCAGCGTATTCCTGTGACAACGATGTGGGCGCAGTATTCTATTCCCTCGGGGTTGTTTACGGTGATTGTTAATTAATCTACGTTAACCACCAGAGTATTGGGCCGTCGAAGCATTGAAATTTAATAATTAAACAAGTAAAATAGACATCCGAAAGTACAATTACGATCTGAAGTAACAATATTGATTCCCTTTATAATTTTGATATTACCCCTACACCACAAGGAAGTGGTGAGAGAGGCAGTTAATGACACGTGCAAAAATCTTTTATTTTTAATTTGTGAATTTTTTTCTACGATGCTTACTTTTTGATATATTTCTTTATCTTCACTAAAATGAATCGTTCTGCGTCAAGGGAAAATTTGTAGAAAAAATATTTCATTAAAAAAAATTTGCGAAAATTGTTAATACTGCAATGCATGACAGTATTTCACCATTCAGAATTAACAAATTAGTTTGAATTGATTCTGGAATTCAAATGTAAATGCGACAGAAGTGCATTGATGGCAAGAATGACCAAACTAAATTTTTGTGTAAGTTTGTTTCTCATGACCATGTGTGTGTTATATGTCTCACTGCAAGGATGTCTCCTGACTGATCCCACCATGCTGGTGGAGATGGGGCTGGGTCTTGGTGTGTTTCAGAATACCTAATCAAATCACGCGAAACAATGTAGTTTCTCTCTGGTAAAGGACTCTAGTTCACACCCATGTCCGTTCCTTTTATCTCAAATTTCAATCTCAGACCAATTTCAATGAACAACACATTGGATGTCGTAAAATGATTCTAATAGAATTATATCTAAATCGAATATTTCGTTTATCAACTTAAGAAAACATTGTTTTTGAAAGTTTACGAATAAAAACGAAGTTATGCAGAAGTATCAAAGAAATTATATTTCAAATGGTAACAAAAAGCGAAAAATTAACTACTCTTAAAATATAGCTGAAAAATCTATGTGAACGAATTAACGGATTCTGTACGTAGGATACACTCTCTCACCAGACGTGAAAACTTGTTGCATCCTTTGACAGTCTTCCTCTAGACAGCCATAAGAACGAAATCCACAGTGGTTGCAGGGAAAGAATAGTAATGATGGAGGAGCCTGAAAACCTCGTGATAGTCGGAAAGTCAACGTTAACATTGAAACATAACAATAAAAAACATAATGAAATAATTGTTTTTAGTGTATTATTAAATACAAATTTGTTGGTACTCTACGAATATTATAATACTTACCGATTTATTTTTATTCTTATCTTAGGAGTGTTAAATCCGCCTTTGTCTTTGCCCTTGATTGAAATTGATGTGATGTTGCCTAGCTTGCTTCCGGGTTGTAAATTGTACTCCACATGGTCATACGCAGTTTGTAACAATTTTTGACAGTAAATATATTATAAAAACTTTATTGTTAAATAATAATAATATTTCCTTTCGTACCTCTATGCTTGCGGTACTTTACACAAATTAAACATGTCACTAGCAGCTTCAAATAGTTACAAATCTGTCAAATTAGCATGTATTTCTGTAAACGGTTATTGAAACCGAAAACGTATCTAGTTTTGAGAACGGAAGAACTATTTGTTGTCCAATTTCAAACAAGATGACCATTTACTTTTCATTTGTTGTTGTTGTCGTCGGTCATAGCAACATAGTCATAGCAACGCTGTTTCAAAAATGGTTAGTCTTCAATATCTTACCTTCATGTCTTATCGATATATTCAACTTATTCCCGCCTCTTAACTGGTATCTTTACTTTATCTTCTTTCTTGATCCATTTGGCATTTAATAATATCTCGCATTTCTCCATTATCACGAATATATTCCCGAAATGTTTCCTAATGTTCTATGGTATCAATGTACTCTCCTTTGTGTTCTATTTTGAATTTTCCAATTGGATTCATACTCATTGAATGACCAATAGAAGAGGAGAATGAAGAGAAGTAGGAGAAGAATAGGGAGGAGGAGAAAAGGGTTAACTGTGTATACTAACTCAATTACAAAGCATTGTGAGATGGGTGAACCTTTATCTTGATGGTGACACGTAGGTGTAACACAAGTGTCATAAGAATCTAAGTGTGTGAAAATACGGATGATTCCATTTATATCAGCTGATTCGTAGAATTGGCAGTAATAGAAATGTAGCTGCGACAGACAAAATGGTTTGACCAATAAAAATTATCCGTTAAGAGGATGCTTAAAGTTCGCTTTTTCACTGTGTGTATTATTTTTATATATGTTAGTAGCGACAAAGATAATTTATAAGTGTATCAAATAAAAAATATATAACGTCATGACTATTCTTTACTGTTTTTTAAATGTCATATATTTTTATTCATACTTTTGTGACTATTTCGTCCATTGAGCACCGTTGGGAACCACGGAAAACTAATGATTAGAGCAACCGCGCTATGCTAGATAAGAAAATGCAATGCATTTGGTAATAGGAAACCCCTGTTACAAACAAAGAGAAATAAAAAAAACTCATAAAAAGAATAAAAAATTATCTGGAGAGCAAATAACATAAAATATATATTCATTCGAATAACTTGTCATAAAGAATAAATACCTGAAGTACAATACTAATATAAATTCTACGAGGACCCGTTAGTCCTTTATTACCTTTCTGTTTTTGTTCTCTTCTTCCTCGACAACACCTCAACTTCGAACTTTATGCAGCTGTTCTTCTTTAGCTCTCTTAGTTCCCTTTTCCACCTCATTCGTTCAGTACTCAATCCTCACCTTTAGAATAGCGCCTTTTCATATTCAATTATTTAAAATACTTAACCGTAACAGGTCTACATGCTCTTCTATTGTTACCTCATTTCCTTCCGGTATTAACTCTCTTAATTTCTTCTATACTTTTTCCAGAGTACATTTCTCAGTACTGATTTAAAAAGACTAATTTCGTAGTGTCATGAGGACAACTTTCAACACAAGTTCATTCGTCTGCGGTCAGTCGAAAGCTGCGACGCACCGGGATTTGAGCCAGAGCTCTTTCGCTACGGCCACAGGTGTGCCACCACTGAAACTGGTTTGCGAGGCAGAGCACCAATGTCTCGACCAAAGTCGATGCACGTGGTTCAGTGGTACCGAACCTGCGACCGTTACAGATGATCCAGAGTCCCGATTCGTCTTATTTTTACCCGACCGTAGATGATGTAAAATTCACATTCCTAATATTTACTTGACAATTGTGAGATATCAGATATATTACTTTTATTCCGTTGATGAGTCAAGGTTTTTAGAAAAGTATTCCGTTTTCCCTTTCGCTTTATGGTCACGACTCAAGAACATGAGCGCAGAAAAGCTATAAGCACATTCTAAATGGCAGCATCTTCTCTTCCTTTACAATGCTAAGCGGAAGAGCGTGGGTTCTATTGCATCGTTGACCGAACTAGGAGACATTTTCAACTGGGGTTTCCCTCACTTGGTGAAGACAAATGTCAGTATTTTTCCTATCTTTCCTTATTAATCCATCTTATCTCCTTCCCAATTCCTACGACCAAATAATATCGAAAGTTGGAACACTCAACTACATTCCTAATGATACTAAAGAATGCCAAACAATACTAAAAAAAGATGTATTACCTCGACTTTGAAGTTAGCAATACGTATTGGTGTTTTAAATGAAAAAAATAAGTCACAAAATTACGTTATTTTTATAGGAAGTTACAACAAAAATCATGCACAATTTTTCTAACCTAAAATGTGATAACCAAAAACGGTTTACTGAATAATAATTTTTGTGATTTTCATGCTAATGAGACAATGAACATGCGGTATCAATAAGGAGAACATAAACACATTCCATTTACACATGCATATTTTGTTATGCCCTGTTCACTGCAATATAGTATGCACTCAACATCCAGGTTGCACATTTTTGCTTTCTCCTCTGAAAATAATATAAACCAAGAACATTTAATTAAACGTGTGTAAATAATAGTTGAGTAGCATAAATACGTTTTATCTATGTAACTGAAAATATTCAATAAAAAGAAATGTACTTTACGTGTAAATATCTCAGTCGAAACATACTACCAAATAATGTTTTGTGGACAGAAAATGAAAGATCTTATTAGGGATCGAACCACGGACCTCCATTTCTACGTGCTTTTGTGCTACTACTGCGTTACTCCGTTCGATATTAGTATCTGGAATAAGGTCACCTCTAAGGCATATGTGTTATAGCAAATTGAGATGACGAATTCCTCAAACGAACTGTATAGCAAAGTGGTATCTCCCAACCTGACAATATTGAAGTCCCGTGTACGTTCCCCGATCCCCTCTCCCATATTTTTACATGTACCATGATTATTATTTTAACCAGTTTTGTGGTTAAACACATTGTAAGATATTTTATTATGTACTAATATTTGATCGTATTGTAGTATGTCTTGAATGAAATATCGGTACGAAAGTATTAGTCATTCATCATATGAGCTTAATAAATTCCCTTACCTTCAACGGCAAAAATGGCCACTGTACACATTAGAAATACAAGAAAAATGATGAAACGCATTGTATCAGGAGCAAAAACCAATTTGAAAGACCTGATTTTTTTGAAATATTTTCTGTTGTTCTTGTTAGATTCAGCTTTTCAACACTCTGAAACTGACTTAACAATGGCGAATGGGATATATAATATTCCTTCACTGTATAAACAATTGTTTCATACTTAAACCAAAATATTAAAATTTTTACGTGTGCTATTATTACAAAAGACCTAGGAGTTAAGTTTTAATAGTTCGTTAATTGCCACATAATTTTACTATTCCACCGAAAATGCATAAGATTTTAAAGTGAATGAATGTTGAAATGCCGTTATCTTGGTAAACAGATAGAATGCTAATAAAATCATTTAATAGTATAGTAACATTATCCATTTAAATTTTATGAATATAATTTAATGGAAATAAGAAGTCTAAGTTACAAAATTTATCACTTTGATTTAGTTTTTCATCTCTGTTTGATAAAATATTTTTTTGTTGTAAGTGTTCTTATTGGTATACAGAACATCTCAAAAGTCCACATAGAATATGGAAGGCCGATGAAGAACATTGTTTGAAAAAAAAAGTTCAGATCAAATCTACATTAACTCTATAGGTGGCGTGAAAAATGTGCGATTATTGAATAATTTTCGGTGTAAATTTTGTACAGGAACAAACACACACCAGACCCATAGTATGCAACGTTATTGAACGAAACATTTCCATTTCATTGTAAATTCAGGTTGTTCTTATCAATTAAAATGTACAGATTAAAATATATGTTATAAATTTACAAATAATTTAAAAAGAATTATTTTCGGACAAGTATATATCGATACGTTTCTTCATTAATGAGCTCTTACGTCACTATTTTAATGGAAGTCTATTACATTCTTAATGCGAGTTGTAACGGTTTGAAATTTTAAAAAATTTCAGGTTTAAGTTTAACTTTTAGTTCTGGTGCCACGAAGTAAAATTATAATATAGAGAACACTTCCGGTTATATATATACAGAGGAACAGTATTAGGTGTATATAAATTTTTTTTTTCTGATGTAACTCATTTATTCTCTCAATACAATGTCCTCTGCAAATTATACGAACGTTCTAGCTTTTGGGTTCCAATCTTAAAAGTATCAATGTTTTGGATTCCTTTTATTGCAAATAAATTTCATAATTTTTCTTACACTAACGTCATCAGTTTGTTAGTTGCTTGGCATTTTTGATGCGTTCTTGTACTCAATGTTGATTCATATGTTGCAGTTATACTCTTCATTTCCAGTGAAACTGTTTCCTTGTTCGCTGATATCGTACCCCAACATTTGAATGTCTGTAGATCTTCACGTTCTAAAAAAACATAATAATAGACATTACACAATTCTACATAAAGAGTGTATTACAAATGTTGAAGGGGAGCACATATGTCTAACATTGTGGTGTTGTTACTGATATAAAATCATTAACCTTACTTGCCACAGCTGTTGTAAACGTACGGGAAAGTAGTAATAATATCATAAAATGTTGGGCTTTGTTAGATTCTAGCTCACCCATTCGTTTATCACATTCTATAGGTAAGAGGTTGAAACTTATTTGCACCAATGGCAGTAATATGTTTGTTTGGATAGTGCATGTAACAACATTAGATCTAGCTAACAATGTATATGAAATTGTTTAATTATTGAGAGAATTTCATAACATTTACTTTCACAAAATATTAATCATGACTTATGTGAAATCCTAACGTGTGTTCAACTGCCGGATCCCGAATGGTTCAAGTGTCAATCTATGGATTTATTATTTGCAGCAGATTCTTTCTATGATCAATGTTTTGCGAATTAATATGAAATTTGAAATTCAAGCATACGACTTTAAGTTACTCAATATGGGTGGATTATCACTCGAAACACTTCAGACTGCTCGAAGATCAAAAATTAAAATCACTGCATATAAATAATTAATGTTTAAAATCTGGTGAAGTTATTGACAAATTTATGGAATATGGAAAATGAAGTAAGAAGGCACGATGCAATGATAATATGGATTGTGAATTACTCTTTAATCCAACCACTACTAGAATAGAATCCGGTAAACACGAAATGCAAATGCCACTCAAGAATATTAACATATAAAGAATCTTAATGAATATTGCATTTAAGATATTTTTTACTTGAACACATGTTAAACAATAATGCGGATCTCGAGACTACCATACACTGCTTTCATTAATAACTTTTTGAGCTTACGACATACAGATTTAGACAAGTCTAAATTTATGAACCACAATGGAATTGCTTTACCCTCCAACTTCCGCAAATCTTTAATGTCACTGACATCCAGAGGGTTCTGTATGGACCCTATGGTTCCTAATTCTTTGTTATTCCTTTCGAAAAAAACTCACTTTTGCATGTTACTGAACCAGTATTCTTGAATATTAATTTAAATGTATATTTTGCATTTCCTGATTCATAGATAATATTTAAGTTCGTTTCGTTATAAAAAAGATCCGTCATCTTGCACGTTTGTTCTTTTGTTAACTTCCTGTATTCTTTCAATGAACTTATCTCTTCAGATTTCCTTGAATCTTCTCACTTCTTTGTTTGTGCTTTGTTTATCTGCTTCTTAAGTTTCCGTCTGGAAACATTCTATGAGATATATATCGAATCCTGGCATCACAGATTTGCTAGAGCCTTTTTATTTTTCGTTTTTGAATGTTTGATTTTCAAACGTTGACACTTTTGTTCTATATTTTGATGATTTTTAATTGGATCAAATTGCTACGATCTTTTATTTTAACCCGTTATACCTTTATTAAATTTCTCTCTGTGTTCTCTTATTTCTCGACCACACCTCATCTTCGAACCTAATGCTGTTCTATTTCTTTAGCTCTCTTAGTTCCATATTCCACCATATTTGTTCAGTACATATTCCTCAATAGCGCCATTTCGTATGCTCCTTTTTTAAATACTTTACTGTTTAAATACAGAACTTACTTAACTTAACTATCGCTATATGGTCACGACTCAATGTCATGAGCGCAGAGAAGCTACATGGCAGCGTCTTCTCTTCCTTGACAATGCTGAGCGGAAGAGCGTGGGTTCTATTACATCCTTGACCCAAGTAATTTCAGCTTGAGTTTTCTACACTTACTACAGACAAAAGTCATTTCGGTTCCTTACTTTGCTCGCAATCCCAAAATCTCAGTTTCCTAATTCGTACGTCCAAATTGTATTGTTAGGAGGAACACCTCACCACATTACACAAACGTAATAGTCCATGGAACGGGAAAACGGAATATTACCTTGATTTCTTGGAAGAACAATATGAAATTGCATTGTCAATGAGAAATTCAAGTCTTTATTAATAATAAAAATTGTTACATTTTTATGCACTATTTATTTATGTATATATTTGTGTAACTGTAACCCATTTTGGCATCAATTGGGTCAATGAACATTATTTTATCTGGTTCTTACTGTAATGTAACAGTGAATGTCACACACAAATACACACATGAAGTATACATTTCCCAGCAATCTTTCCCTTTGTTTTGCATTGAAGCGAACAATCAAGACCCGTCAAGCATTTATCGTCTTCCTTTTCTGAAAATAAAATAATCGAAGAACATTTTGTTATTTAAGTATTTATTTAGATCTACACAAATTTAAAATTGTTTCAACTTCATTAATTTGACAGATTGAAATATAATAAGTTATCTACCTCGCTTATAAATAATTGTTTATTATTTGCAATTCATCGTTTAGACTAAATTCATATTTCTAATATAGGTCTTTAGACATATTATGACATATTAGACTAGGGTATTCCACGGCACTATTAAACTTAAATGTTTATGACATTTAGAATAGTTGAGAGCATAAAAAATTTTAATATACTACCAAACATACTACCAAATAATGTTTTGTGGATAGAAAATGAAAGATCTTATTAGGGATCAAACCACGGACCTCCAGTTCTACGTGCTTTTGTGCTACTACTGCGTTAATCCGTTCGATATTAGTATCTGGAATAAGGTCACCTCTAAGGCATATGTGTTATAGCAAATTGAGATGACGAAATCCTCAAACGAACTGTATAGCAAAGTGGTATCTCCCAACCTGACAATATTGAAGTCCCGTCTACGTTTCTCGATCCCCTCTCCAATATTTTTACATGCACCATGATTATTATTTCAACCAGTTTTGTGATTAAACGCATTGTAAGATATTTTATTATGTAGTAGTATTTGATCATATTGTAGAATGTCTTGAATGAAATATCGGTACGAAAGTATTAGTCATTCATCATATGAGCTTTATAAATTCCCTTACCTTCAACGGCAAAAATGGCCACTGCACACATTACAATACAAGAAAAATGATGAAACGCATTGTATCAGGAACAGAAACAAATTTGAAAGACCCGGTTTTTTTGAAATATTTTCTGACGTTCTAGTAGATTCAGCTTTTCAACACTCTGAAACTAACTAAACAATGGCGAATGGGACATAAAATATTCCTTCACTGTATATACAATTGTTTCATACTTAAATTAAAATATTAAAAATTTTACGCGTGCTATGATTACAAAAGACCCAGGAGTTAAGTTTTAATAGTTCGTTAATTGCCACATAATTTTACTATTCCACCGAAAACTCATGAGATTTTTATGTAAATGAATGTTGATATGCCGTTATCTTGGTAAACAGATAGAATGCTAATAAAATCATTTAATAGTAAAGTAACAATATCCATTTAAATTTAATGAATATAATTTAATGGAAATAAGAATTCTAAGTTACAAAAATTATCACTTGGATTTAGTATTTAATCTCTGTTTGATAAATAATTTTTTCGTTGTAACTCTTGTTAGTGTTATACAGAACATCTCAAAAGTCCACATAAAATATGGAAGGTTGATAAAGAACATTGATATGAAAAAAAATAGTTCGTTTCAATTCTACATCAACCCCATAGTTGACGTGAAAAGATGTACGATTATTGAATAATTTTCGGTGTAAATTTTGTACAAGAACAAACGCACAACAGACCCATAGTATGCGAAGTTATCGAACGAAACATTTCCATTTCATTGTAAATTCGGGTTGTTCTTTTAAATTAAAATGTACTAAAATAACATATATGTTATAAATTTACAAAAAATTAAAAAAAAATTATTTTCGGACAAGTATATATCGATACGTTTCTTCATTAATGAGCTCTTACGTCACTTTTTTAATGGAAGTCTATGACATTCTTAATGCGAGTTGTAACGGCTTGAAATTTTAAAAAAATTCTGATTTAAGTTTAAATTTTAGTTCAGGTGCCACGAAGTAAAATTATAATTTAGAGAACACTTCCGGTTATATATATACACAGGAACAGTATTAGGTGTATATAAATTTTTTTTTTTC
>NNCF01126477.1:0-18693 GCA_002313205.1 Laupala kohalensis
AAACGAAAACCTGTCGTTTTCGACCAGTGGTATAATCTATTCAGGACGAGTTGGATTTGTCGCTCCGCACCTGTGACACTCTGTGACCTATGAGTGAGAGGACAATGTCCTATGCGCAGGCGGGTCAGCAAGACCTCGTCGCGCCGGGCTGGCCTACAGGAACTGTCGAGCTCATTAGAGCCCTAAAAACATGCAGAGGTAGGGAAAATGCAGTTACGTTCTAGTGAGAGCCAACATGATTCCCCCCGCGTGTGGGACTCGCTGAATGACTTAACCATGCCCACTAAAAACCCTCCGGAATTATAACTCAAAACTCAAATTTTAACATATCTCGAAACATTACACATATCAATTTTTTAAAAAAAGGAAGAAAGAGGAAAATGAAAAATACCATAGTCGGGATCGAAATGAACAAAAGGTGACCAAGGAAGGTTAAGTAAGAGAAAGGAAGGAACCTCGCACAAGTGGAAATAATGCCAGACAGCTCGGGGCCCCGTATTTGCGAAACACATACTTACTAGATGTAAATCCCATGGGGGAGTATGGGAACCATTACTTTTTGGAAACTCCTGGGTAAGGCTCCTGAATGTGCATTTCCGCGTCATCGTCGAGAAATGCACAATCCGACATGGAGGAAGGAAGAACAGAGATCTTCTTACGTCTCAGTGACTTTTTGGACATCGTTTTTGTTTTCAAAAAAAAAATCAACAAGGTTGAAGGGTTAAGCCTCGGAACCCTGCTTTGTCTTTGTGTGTTGCTTGGTAGTGTCTGGGGTTCGTTTAGCACTGCTTGACTTCTTTTGCGAAGTAAATGGAAGGGGTGTTGATGGAATATTCGGCTTCACGGGAACATCTTTCTTCCCGCATTTGCACTGGCATGTGCACGACGTTGTCGTAGACACATTAGTGAAATCGGTTTGAACGGAAACGTTCTTCATTATTACATGAGTTATCACACCGGTGGAGTAACTGGTAGAAAATATAGGGTGTAAATCCCTGTATTTTTTTCGTGCTTTACCGTACGGGATCTTCTCCGAAGTCTTGATCTCCTGCACTTTTCTTCCAGAGAGACGACGCACTCCCTGCTCCATACCGGGTGAGTGTCTGTGCAATTAATGCACGTCACAGGTCTCGGGCATAAAACGCCGAGTTCGTGTGCCTCCTTCCCGCAAGTATCACGTTCCTTACAGGATGTCGTTGTACGTCCAAATCAATGAAGGGTCAATCACTGGAAGTTTAAGCCATCTAACTTTGAGATCTTTCGGAAGCTGAGGACAGTCAAATGTCACGATGAAGGAACTAGTCTTCTGCGGAACACCATTTACCTTCCTCATGATTTGACTGACCTCAACGTGGTAAGCCTCCTATTCTGCAACAACTTCTTCTGTTGGCATATTCATGATGTCCCTGCAAGATACTACTCCTTTGCTGCGATCAAGTGAAGCGTGGAGTTCGCATTTGACAGGGAACTCACACAGCTGTTTACACTTTAAGAGGTTTACAGGATTTGGTTTCCAACATAGACCTTTTTCTTAATCTTTTTATTCCTTTTAGTGATCCACAGATACCTTCCAAGGGTTATTGTATGTACAAGAGCAAAACTTTTTCCAAAGTTCCCTCCTTTCTTGTCATTAAGACAAAAATATTCTCATACGGAATTTTCCGTATCTTGTGAAGCGGGAAGGATGTAAACCCTCGACCGCTTCGAAAACTTTTGGGTGGAATACTCACCTTGCGGCACACCCACTCCGCAAGGCGGGAAAACCGAGACATCTACCATTTTGTCCCAGGAGATCGGAGGAAAATATATCTGGTTGCGTGGAGCCCCTGCATCACGCCACTAAGCCAAATACAACAGGTGCAGCAGTTGTCCCAGTTTGTCCTCTAGACAGTGTTTATCCTCAACACCGATTCCCCTCATCTGCGCGTAACACACGTTCAGGTTGAGGTTTTTTATAGAGGTTTAATCCGTCCACGTGACCCGGTCGATGAAGGCAAGATCCCCTCTCTTTGCAACACAACTTTCCATCATTGTGCGAATGGTGGTCGCTGAAGCCTGCGCTAAGGTTTCTGTGTCTGGGGACTGGTGGCGCAATACCAGTACCCAGCTCGGGGCCGTGGGTTTGCCAAGTCCATACTCAGTCGAAACTGAGCCCCCTGCGGGAAATTCATGGTTGAGCCAAAAATTTGTAGCAGTTCTTACAGCTGTGACCACTCAAAAACGAACCCTTCTTCTTGTATCCACCTTTTAATACTCTTAGTATCAATATTATTAACTACATCTACTAACCCCTCCACATGATCCAAGTTCGTAAATCCAAATAAGCGGTCCACCTACTAACAATAGCCTACCACCCAACTCCATATAGATAAGATTCAATAGCACGCTTCATTTGCCATTTACAAATACTACAAGAAAGGTAGCTCTGCGGAGGTAGCAGAAAATGAATTAGAAATAATAGAAAAGTCCCTGGGAACAATTGTCACATAAAATAATAAGAAAAAAAATACAGAGTAGAATGTTGTCCGCAAATAGAAAGTATTTGTCTTTCCTGTCCTTCCTAAAATGTGGTATCGACACTCTATATGTGAAAAGACACTCATTCCGCCTGTGCTGACTTACCGAGTGAGATGTGGAGAATGGCCAAATCTTCTGCCAATGCCCTGGATCTATTTGAGAAGAAAGTACTTCGGCACATACTGGGTCCAGAGAAGGAATAAGATAAGGTGTACCCGCGTCGCGCATGCGCAGTGAAGGCGAATAATATTTAACACATTTACCGGAGCAAGCGTATTCGAATATCGGTTCATGGTAATCGTATCTCCCACACAGTTAAACAAATTAGATAAATCGGTACAACACGCTTTACTTCCCTCTCAAAATACGTCTTACGTTCCACTATGGTGAAAAAGGGCGACAAGTGGAGACAGCGATAAAACGAGATGTACAATTTATACGGAGAGATAGCGGTCTCCCTCTTGGTCAGCCTACTGTACCGGCTGACCATGTCATCCGCATGGATAATATTAGAATCCCTCAGAAGCAAGAACAGCAAGATTTAAAGGAGAGCGTCGAACAGTAAGGACACTGGCAAGATGGTAGGATACGGAGAGAAAAGGTGCTACACCTTTACTGAGAGTACGAACATTCAGAAGGACGCCTGCTACAAGAGCGGCATGGAGAGCGCAAATTGAGGGGGCAAAGACTCGATTGCGGGCTAGGACGCCATAGGAAGAAGGATAATAATACAGCTACCTCAATCCATACAAATTATAGAACAATTATTAATTTAAACTAGTAGTAAAACATATCGTAAGGAGTCAAATAAGAAAAATACACCTGAATCCATAAATTATCTCGTGGAAACAATATAAAAAAAGTAGTTAAAAAATCTCGCAATTGTAGTATAGAGTGGCACAATTTTCATTCCTTTAAGCTAAGAATGAATACTCTTTTAATTAGTCCAGAAAATTGGGAACAAAAATTGGCTTACCTGGAAAATTTAGAAGTTTTTATTGTGACTTATTCTTGTATTGTATTAAGAACATGTAGTCATACTATCCAGTTTTTGATTAATTAAATCAAAAGACCTTAGTGGCCACGTGGCGGCCATCGTCAGTGCATGGCCGCCAATGGCCGCGACACTGACGATGGCCTTAACGCGGTCGAAAAGGACTTATGGTTTAATAAATCAAAAACAGGATAGTATGACTACATATTATTTATGCAATACTGTGTATACCACCAACACCGAACCTCGTCATAGAGTGACTGATTCTTATGACCTTCGATCGCTGAATCCGATTTTGTAGCTTGGGTTAACACATTTCTGCCACATTGCTAAACATTTTGAAAAAGTCGAAAAAAGTTCTAAAACATTATGTTCCAAATATCTAGTTTTTTTAAGGTTTCAGAGCAAAAGTATTTCTTTAGTCAATGAAAACGCACTAAGACCACACAACTTTACATTCTATCTAATTTTTATTGTGACGCATAATAACGCCGCTAGAACTCGCCATTACCCAAAATATCCCATTTTGTGCCGCGCTCCCGCTACGCGCGCCACTTAAAAAGTTACACGCTTCCACGCCAGTTCACGACAAAATAACTTGATATAAAAATTAAAATATTTAAAACATGTATAAAATTACACTTGTAGCATACAAAGGGGGAAACGTGGAAAGGCGAAAACGTTGAATTTCAAAGCAACTGTTAATTGTTCAACACTTGTTCCTCCATTTTTCACATTTAATTTAAAACCACTTCAGAATTGATATTTTCAGGCACGTATCATAAGTTTGCGTTCTTGCGTTATCTTTTCATACACATCTTAATTGCATTATTAAATAAGTTATTATTATTATTATTATTAGCTTCACACGGTAGAGCTTCCTTCAACAGATTTAAAAATATAATAAAGAAATGAAAGAACGTTGCAGGTAAGGAAAAAGCAGTTTCGAACCATAGAGAAGAGCCGTAGTGACTCTTCCCCGTGTGTGGGACTCGCCAAATATCTCAAACAAATCCCAGTGTGGAGATCGACGAATGTGTCAACGCGGTCACAGGGTGCAAAGTCAGGGGGTGTCTGAGAGCGATGAGAAAGGCAGTGGTAACATACATAGGTATCTATAATCCAGAAGTGGATTCGGCAAGGAACTTCCCCAAGTCTCTATTACTTCTAGAATATCGAGTTCACTCCGTGCATCACTGAGCGATTATGTCTTCCCTAACACAAATTGAGGTGAAACTATGACAAATTCAGTAGCATCGTTAGCGTTACACGCTTTGCAATGAAGAATTATGTTATGAAAATGGTCGGTAACAACGGCAAGGGTGTTCACACTAGCGCTCTTCGGAGTTGCGTATGTTTGCTCTGGCTCGCAGTCCAGAGCACGAGAGCGCTGCATTCATGAATTACGAGTCTGGCGTCACATACGGGACGAGTTCCATGCATTCGTTATCGAATTAATGATGGGATTAAGATGGGGTCAAATCAGTTATACTGGAGTTCATAAAACTAAATGATACTTTCACATTTTTCTTCGTAGAAGAAACTTATTTTTCCAATAACTTAAAAACTAAAAAATACAAATAAGCAAATAATACAAAGAACTTAAAATTCACATAGATTTTAAAAGAATTTCTTATAAATAGTACTATATTATAACAGAAAACATAAATTTGACAATAGCAGTTAGAATCACTAGAAGACTAAAATTGAGCGAATTTGGGACATTTGTCGTTCTTTGAATTTAATATTTGATGCTCTACAACTTCTAGACTGTACTTTTTTTTATTGGAGCAGTCTTTGAGAGGTTTGAAAATGACTACTACTACTTTTTAAACTAAGTTGCCAAAAATGGGTGTTATCTGATCGGCCATTGTTAGCAAACCTCTGAACCAAATTTAACGTTTGTGGTATCCATTTGGCGCAGAATTGAGTACTCTTTAATTTAAATAGAAGTAAAAATTTCTGTGCCATGCTTTGTTTCCGGGATATAAGCAAAAAACTAAAAAAAGTGTAAAAATTTCAGTTTTTTATCTGCCTAAAGTTACGCACTCCTCCTAAGGTGGTGCAAATTCAGATTCCTTGTATTTGACCAAATAAAGGTATTAAAACGATTTCCAGCTTTGTCCGAATTTATTCCATCAACTTTTTGATCTACTTTTACTAGTCTAAGTATGAGAATCAAACATAAGCACAATGCTCATTAGAAAAAGAAAGTACTTCATATTTTGGCTGCTTTTCTTCATTTCTTCGTTTCCTATCTTTTGTTTTTACTAGATCTCGAATGTTTGTTGTGTATGTTTTACACGTCTTCTTTAGCGAAAAGTCGAAATGAGACAAAAAAGACAACATTCTCCGGTCTTAACCAGCAATAAAATAAGTTTGTCCGAGAACTCCTTTGTGTTCTCCACTTAAGTGTCAAGAAATATATATTCCTACTCTTGAATATCTCATGTGCTTTGCAGATTGATTATCTCTTAATTATTGCGTTGAAAAATAAATTTATTTTTCTGATGTTTCGTCACTAATGACATGTGTACTAAATTAACTAACTCATTGCGAAAATTAATTTTCGTTCCAAATATCACTGCTTTACCTCTCATAATCTGGATGATTGGCGTAATAATACCTCTAAATTAAACCTCGTAACGTGTTGTTATGTTTTTTGGCACACCAAACATAAAGTATTTCCCCCGAAAACCGAAAAAAGATACAAATATTCCCAATCATTGTTAAGAGACAAGAATTCCCTTTCAGAATCACGTTTCTTTCGCCATATCACAGGAGGATACCCACGTGCGACATCAAAGCGATGCTCATTTCGTGCACTCCGGCTGTTTGCCCTGCTGTTTCTAGGAGCTACTTGCTCCCGACGGGCCAATATTTTTTTTATTGGGGTTACGGCGCTCCGACATCCAGGTCATTAGAGACTGTATGGAGCATGTGTAAGGTATTCCCAGCGAAATTTCCGCAGCGTAGTTGAAACAACCTTGGCAACATGTGTCCAGGCATTATCATGCAACAGAATAGTTCCGTCCGTCAACATTCCTGGGCGTTTGGACTTGATAGCGCGCTTCAATTTTTGCAAAGTTTCACATACACATCCTCCATACAGTCCAGATCTCTTCCTATACGATTTCCGTATTTTTGGAGCCCTGAAGAAAGACATTTGTGGCCGTCGATTTCTTCAAACGAAGAGGTGCACGCCTGGGTACAGTCATGGTTCCATAGATAACCGCAAACATTTTGCCAAGAAGGCATTGACCGTCTTATCCCCCAGTGTATTATAATTACTGTGATTTCTTTTGAGTTAATCAGTTTACTAACTTTTTTTCAATCTGTGTCGTTTTCATTTGACTAACCCTTATAGATACGTTGGTGTATACATGCCACGTTTATTTCTTAAAACTGTGGAAAGGAAAAGTTTCTCAAAATTATGGTTGTCATTAACAAAATCACAAATACTGAAGAGGAACCCAGGGAACTGTCGAGATTCAACTCCGGACACACCAAGATGTGAAAATAGTTTTTACAATACATAGTAACGACACAAGTTCAATAATGTTAGAACGTAGCATTATGATAAACATCAAAGAAGAAACAAAGACAAACTTAGGCAGAAACGTATATCTTTAAAGAAAGTTTTAAAGATACTTTTCTATTCAGTAACAAAAATATATTTACAATTGGGAACAAAATCGTTGCAACGTTGCGCAAATCAAGGGATCGACAAATAAAAAGGAGACGTGCGCGTATGTCGAACAATTTTCGGATGATAGTTAATTATGATATTTAAAAACCCTGAGGTTCATCAAAACGTTTCTTAATTACATTATTCGTGTTGGGTAGGAATAAATATGATTCACTGAAAAAGTGGCATTTCTGCCAGTACGTTATGACAGCGCATAACTTCGCATCAAACCATGGTCCACTACCCCGTAATGAAGCAGGAACGCGACAACATTCGCAAAGAGTGTTCCACCACGTTCAGCAATGTCTTGGTAATGAAAATAATTTCTGTGCTATGGGGGTGGCAAATAACCAAGAACGCATTCATTCCGGTCACCACCATACCATACTCGGAAGTTAAATAAAAACTCTTTTCTTGTAAAAGTAAAAACAAATCTGCAGTGTGTTGTGGCAGAAGAAGGCAGGACCATATTACTCTCAAATGTGTGAACTGGAAGGGAACATGTGTCGGAAAGAAATGATTTTATCGAAGTTGAAGATGTAGGCGACCCTGCATTCAAGAAGAGCTATCCCACCGAATACTTACGAATACTATTATTGCATTAGGGGATGCAATAAGATTTCTTTAGAATCCAGTTACAGGGTATATAAAATGTTGACACGTCAATTTCACTTTGATATTTTCTTAAAACCTTGAAAACTTCGCTTCTAAATGAACGAAACGAATGCAAAGTTATAGGGAAGCCAAGACCACAAGGAACGAATAAACGGAGGATCTGAACATGTTACTATGTTTAACTACGTTACTCTTACCAACACGATACTATTCATTGTAAGTCGAACAAAAAATGTACTGAGGTACGTTTTTTTTAGTATATAGCAATAAACGAAACGTTCTCATCGAAAACTGTACATCAGAGATGATAGGGATCATTCAAGTATTAGGTAAATATTCAAGTATTAGCCAATGCTGAGGATGATGAATGGACCTAATTCTAATATGTTGAGAGGGACGTATTTAGTGATACAGAGATGTAATTCATCAGCACTGAGGTAATGTATGCATGAAGATGTTTCAGGTTATTTACCACCCGCACTACTCAGCACTTTTCTTCTTTACCATTCTGTAATTGAACCATCGTTGCGAGATATTTCGTGCTCCTGCTTCAGTACAGGGTAGTGAAGTATTGTTTGATGAGTAATACGCAGTATATTGATGTCCTTAACAGTAACGTTTTTGACCCATGAATAATTATTCCCCTCCAATGAAATTCGACTTGGACAAATATTGCACGCAGTGCATATGTCTGGAGAGAGGGAGACGGGACGAAGTTACCAAATGTACCCTCTGATCCAAAATGTGTGTCTCTTGGACGCCTGTAGTCATTTGTAAAGCGTAAATCTACAAAGAGTGCAGATGCGCGAATGGTGCACGACGGCAACGACAACGCCCCATTCCTACCTTGTTAAGGGCGTAGCCGTCCACACGCCAGCAGACTCGCGCTAACGGACAGCGCGCATATTAATACGTCCTGATGAGGTGCTCCTGCAGAGGCCTCAGGGGAGGGCGATTCTATAACATTATAGATGCAAGTCCGCTAGGAAGGGAGATTACGCCACAATTAGCAAACGCACCGACAACGCAGATGGGTAGAGCGTTCGAAGACGACTCTTTACAAGGATTCGTTATAATCAAGGACCAACGTGGCGTGAGGGGCAGCGCGTTACAAGTCGCCGCACAACGTGCGTTCCGTTCTAAAGTTGCATCCCGAACCTCATAAGAAACTTGCAGTTCCGGGCCGATGATTGTTTTCTCAGTGATCGTGTCACCGTTCGGTGCATACTGTCGCAAATTGGAATAATTCGTCTTCACTTTCTTTTAAGGTGCGGTTACAATCAATTTCGATCGATATGTGAATATGATTGAATAATTTCTTTCACGAACTCTTCAAGAATTATGCTGGCAATGTGTTGCTTCAGAAAGACAGAGCTACATCAGACAAGAATATTACTGCAAGTTTTCAGTCATATGTTCCCCAGTCGGTTGACATCTTTAAGTAAAGACATCGTGTCTCAAGATTGCTCGCTGACATAAATCTCCATTCATTTTAAAAGGGTAAATTTTTTAAACTTAGATTCAGGAATCTTGAAACACCAATAGGAGCAACATGCAGAGAAATTCATCGCTTGTCTAGAGAAATATAGGAGACATTTACTCATAAAATTAGACACGAAATGATTCTACGTCTCAAATAATACTTCTCAAGGGTATTAAAGTTATTGAGGCTTTAGTATTCGCCAACATCTAGGTCAAGAGAGTTCATTTTTTAAAGCAATCGCAAATATTTAGTGTAAAATATTTTCTACGATGAAGAGGTTAGGCCGCACAACAACGTTGAGAAAATGCCGAAAATATTTTCAAAACATTCCAAAAGACGCCAACAAAACTGTACATTCAACATCTATACTAATAATGTTTATGTCCATTTAAAGAAATGATGCACATTCTCTACAAAATGAATTATAAAAAATACAGAAGTTCAAGGAAAAAACATCGAATTACGCGAAATTTGTAAGATGCATAGATCATATAAATACTAACATCAGAATAAGAGCTGTGACTCGGGATCGATCATAAGAAAGGTTCTTGGACCCGAAGGGTGACGAAGCATGGAGAGCAATCGGTACTCAATCAGAAACAGATCGGCTCCCACTTGAGGCGATCAACTGATTCAGAGACTTCCTCTCAAGCGGTAACAACTCGGAAAATTCGATCGGATTTCAACGTTCCTCGAAAAATAATAGAAGTATTAGTCCCAACCAAAATATTTTATCGCCCGAAACGGTGGTTCTTTGTGACATCAGAAGCACTCTCGTGTCAAAACGTATCGGCCCAGTATATTATTATTATTCGACCCAGTTTACGCTAGGTTCAGTATACCCCATGCTACACTACGCTGAAAGTATAGCATTCCAGTAGGCCACTGCACATCAATATTCACCGACCTACTTCGATAAATCAGATGCGAGAATACGTTAGAGAATATATAATAAACATTCATCAACAATTTCCCAAGCCTTCCATCCATTAAAAGGCACTTACACATGAAGACCAGGGAACGGATTTTTACGTACAAAAATTGTATAAAATATGTAAGTATAATTTTTTATTTGTATTTTAATGTGTAACGTAATACAATTTGAATCTGATAGATATTACTTTCAATTTGTTTCAAAAATGAAGTACGAAAGCAAATGAGGAACCAAATCGTTGAAAAAAAACAACATGAAATCAGTACAGTAGAACCTCGATTATCCGGGGTAATGGAGGGGAAGAGGTCGCATGGATAAATGAAAACCACTATTAATCGAGACACTTTATTTATTGAATCATGTATATAAACACGCATACATTTCTAATATTTCTGAAATTCATTGTCCTGGAAGTCAAAATTTTATTGGTACCTGAGGGTCTTTGTCTCTAATTTTGGAGAAACCTACGCACAACTGTGGAAATAGTAGGAAGTAGTTGGATTTATATATGATAATATATTTATTATCAAAAAAGCAGGAGAAACTACTTATGACAACGTGAATTACAATTAACTAATTCACTCTATAGCAGAAATTGTAGTTGAAATTCTTTTTTTCGACGGAAGAGTGAGCGCCACGGTTAATCGAGGTTCTGCTGTACTAACAAGTAACGCACGAGAATTCCTATCAATTTCGAGAATTAGCACGAATTATTTCAAAAACTCCACACGAAAGCTCCTTTGACTCCCATCAAACTGAGACAAATCCTAGAAAATCCGGACGGTTAGCAACCCTATAAGGCGAAATGTAAACATCGGTATATACAGTCATGTCAAAAAAAAACTTGCAGCGTCGCTTCAATAATTAATTTCTCCGCAAATAAATTTGAATAAGATATGTTTACGGAGCTATTGTTTAAATCTCAGAGTGAGTGAAGGTTGGGAAAAATTTCAGAATCAGTAACTTGTCAATTTCTTGCGCTTTGATTGTTTAAATACTAGTAAAAATAGCTCTCAAACCTAAAAAATATAGGTTCAGTATTTTCATCTTCTTACATTCAATTTAATTTTTTACACTCAATTCTGCGAGCTTACTTGATTACATATATATATATATATATATATATATATATATATATATATATATATATATATATATATATATTATTTTTTTTTTTTTGTCTTTANACTAAAATGATCTACAGTAGTTTAAAAAATTACATATATGTAACATTATACTAGCTTATACACTAAGTTCATTCTTAATTTTAGCGTGGGATATGAAATCATCGGTTTAGCTCTATTTATGAAAAATACGTAGGTTATCAGAGGGTTTAAAGGAGCTGAAAAGGTTTGACCAGACAAAAAAGCAATGGACAAATACCAATAAACTCCGGTAATTACATTGGCCATCTTTGATAAAAGAAGTAGTAACCGTTGTTAATATATTAAAAAAATATTAACGAATTCCAGTAAACCGCGATGACAGCGCGTAGGAAGTTGAGGTCGAGCATTGGTCCGGAAATCCACGCGTGGTCTTTATTTATGCCATGTCAACCAAGAGGACATGGGATCCCAGAGAGGTTTAATGTGAAACCGCTCCATCGATCAGCGTGGATCTCACGGGGCAGCGGAGAGCGAGAGGATCGGGCAGGCGGATGGAGCGGATGGCCGGATGCAGGGTGGGAGGGACGAGAGAAGTGGGACGATTCCTGAAATGTATCAGTGGTAGATGACGTCATGGTCAGCCGGACGGCGTCGCTTGCATATTATGGGAGGAATTATATTTCAGTTGGGACGAACTTTTCACGTGAAATACACCCAAGTAATAGGGAAAATTGTTTTCAGTTAAGTAGACATTTATACTTAAATTTAAAATATTATTCACCCCACACTAGAGCAAATGAAGTAAATGCAAACTAGTGGCATTCCTGTTTGTATGATACCATTCAAAAAGGGCTCTAATAACCTTGACATTGGTGAACCCTAAAGCCCTAAGGACAAAACATAAACGAAAAAGTTCAACTAGTTTAGTATGTGGTATTCGCTTTTATTCGGTCGCGGGAGGGAGGAAGATTTTTGAGGAAACACATTTCAAGACTAGCAAAAATTTCGGCTCATTGCTGGCAATAATACCATAAATTAGTCTTATTTTCTTCATTTACAAATTAAATATAAGACAATTAGTTGATTTTACTTCAGGGAGGGGGTGCGAAAGCACCCCTTCATTCCCCACACACATTCAATACACTGGCCCACTATAAGGAAACTACAAAGTCCTCAACTCCATACAAGGTTCTTATCGTACATCGGAGACCGGCGAAGGCGCCGCTCCAAAATGATGATGGTTGATTACTCGGTAAATGGTGAGAGGACTCACCTCCGCAAATAGTCTCAGTAGAGCAAACTCTATCGACAATCACACCGTCTCCGTGTGATGAGAGAAACTGATGCACTCATCAGTTTCAACTACCGATGAAAAATATGACCATGTTGTCATGTCGCATACTAAATCCACAAATAAATTATAGAATAATAATTATCCACCGAAAAATTCGAATAAGAAAACAATACTTTGAGTGTAGTAAGTTAAAAATTAAAACCAGTACATTGAACCTCGGTATACAACAAGAGAAATAATGCTAATTTTATCGCAAATTTTATTGAGGACGAAAATAGAATAAATTAATACATATAGTACTTCATTCAATGAAACAGTTGGTTAAAGACAGGGGGTCATTTTACTTGGATTAAGCCAGTAACTGCCCCTCATAAGATCATTACTACTTGCTAAATAAATACTGGCAAAGGTATTTTGACTTAACATGGAACTTCATTACACCTAACATAAAAATAGAAAAAAAGGTAATTATATACGAAAAGAACAGTAATACGCAATTTACATAGGACACAATATTCTCAGACCTGCACTACTAGTTACTCAATCAACGCTCAACGGTTAACAACATGAACAGTCCAACTGTAAAAAGAGAAGAATTGTTAACACACTTGGATAATTAGTGTGAGTCCTCATGAACCAATATACTTCAACACTATTACTATTCTACATCAATTCTCAAGCCTTCCAATAATCAACAGATTTTTCAAATTCGGACTTTAAGGCTCACCGACATCAAGGTCATTAGAGCCCTAACATTTTCCTACAGGTAGGGAAAATGCTGTAACGCACTAAGGAGAGCAGACATGACATTCCCCAGGAGTTTTTTTTTTGGGGGGGGGCATTAAAACTCGTAAACATCGAGGTCATTAAAGCCCATGCAAGTAGGCAAAAATGCAGATTCGCACCATAGCGAAGAGTCGTAGTGACTCTTCCCCGTGTGAGGGACTCGCCGAATATCTCGACCATACCCACTAAAAAACCCTCCTGAAATCAACAAATATCTAAATACAAAGATGAAAGAAAAGAAAACAGAATACCAATACATTATATCACAAAAAAGGAAAACAATTTCTAAAGATTATATTTTCTAATTACAGAAACGAACGATGAAAACAAAGAAGACAGGAAAGATGAAAAGGGAATGAAAATTTTAAACCCTCCCAAGAACTTGTGGGAGGAGCCCCGATCTACTCATAAAATTCAATAGTTTGTTAACATTAACCGTTTTATTTCCAAGAATTGTTGGTAAATCTGCAGCCAGACCAATTTGTCTCCGTATACTTGAGTATCTTCTGCAATCAGTTAGTAGGTGACGCACTGTCAGAGAACAGCTACACTCCTCGCAAACGGGTTCATCATCAAGTAGTAAGAGATACCTATGAGTGAGAGGACAATGTCCTATGCGCAGGCGGGTCAGCAAGACCTCGTCGCGCCGGGCTGGCCTACAGGAACTGCTCCATGACTTAACACATGATTTGATAAGTCGGAGCTTATTCCTTTCAACAGCTAACCACTCATTGCTCCATTCACTGAGAATCCTTATCTTGACGAAATTTAGTAGGTCTCGTTTTGGAATCGTGGAGAAATCCACGCGATTCCTGAGGCATGCCGCCTTTGCGGAAACGTCTGCTTTCTCATTTCCACTGATACCCACGTGTCCAGGAACCCAGCAAAACATTATGTTCTTTCCGTCACTTTGCAGTGTGAAAAGTACATCCTGGATGTTCTGGATCAGCTTATCAGCTGCATACATGTTCTGGATTGCTTGGAGGGCACTCAGAGAATCAGAAAAAATCAGGAAATGTGATCCGCGGGAGCACTTTGTAGTTCGCAATGCTCGCAATATGGCGTAGCACTCAGCAGTGTAAACACTGCACAAGTCGCCTAGACGGTAGCCACTGGTCCCACGGGGAAATACCACGGAGCAGCCGACAGCATCAGCCTGCTTCGGTAAACAGGGATACGGACCCGGTGTTTGTCGTGGATTAGGTGAAAGTATACCCTCAACATCGGAAATGAAGTGTTCTTTTTGTCATGATGCAGAAGATCGAAAATAATCTTCGGCTTGTGCAAAGCCCAAGATGGAGACTTACTAAAACCTTGGTATAAAACATTAGGTGTGCGTATATTTAAGGTTTCCAAAATTTGTTTGGAGCGATATCCAAAAGGTTTGGTTGCTCTCAGTCTGTTGTTGTAGAAACGGATGGAAGAAGAGGATGGATGAAAAACCGCGTTGTGTACCAGATTGTCGGGTAAAGTTTGCAAGTGGCAAAAGTGTCGTAGCATGAGGATTTGCCGCCGGAGGGAAAGAGATGGTTCGCCACTCTCGACATACAAACTCGGAATGGGACTAGTGCGGTATGCTCCCGTAACTAGTCGAATTCCTGCATGGTGGACACTATCCAACTTCTTTAAATAGCTTGCACGAGCAGAGCTATATACAACGCAGCCATAATCGAGCCGAGATCTTATGAATGCTCGATAAAACTGGTGCAGGGAGTAGCGATCAGCGCCCCATTCCCTGCTACTGAGGCACTTCAATAAATTCAGAGACTTTAATGTTCTTGCTCTTAGGTCTGTCAGATGTTCAATCCAATTCAGTCTCTGATCAAAGATTAGACCTAAGAATTTCACAAAAGGATAGAATTTGAGAATGTTGTTTCCCAGGGCGAGATGAGGTTCTGCCAGAAGGCTTGGTCTCCTACTGAAAAGAACACAGCGTGTTTTCTCAGCAGAGAAACGAAAACCTGTCGTTTTCGACCAGTGGTATAATCTATTAAGGACGAGTTGGATTTGTCGCTCCGCACCAGTGACACTCTGTGATGAAAAAAAGATAGCAAAGTCATCGACAAAAAGAGAGTGTAAAACAGGATTCTTTACAGCAGACGTTATGCTGTTGATGGCCACTGCAAATAAGGTGACACTCAAGACTGAGCCCTGAAGAATACCGTTCTCTTGAAGAAGGAGATCCGAGGTGTCTCTTCCTCTTCTATAGCGGAAGGAACGTTGATCCAAAAAGGACATGAGCATCAGAGGAAGACGTCCTCTAAATCCCCAGGCATAGAGTTGTTGTAAAATAACATGACGCCAACTAGTCTCGTAAGCCTTCTCGATGTCAAAGAATATTCCGATGAGATGTTGTCTTCGGACGAAAGCATCTTGAATTGCTGATTCCAGGAGAAGTAAGTTGTCCAAGGTGGAATGAAACTTGAAACCACACTGAGATCAACTCAGCAAGTCATGCCGTTCAAGATACCAGACGAGACGTCCGTTGATAATATTCTCCAGAGTTCTACCAATACAACTCGTCAGGGCAATGCTTCGAATACTAATGTTCGTTTTGTCCTTACTATCTCGTGTCGGAGGAAGATAAATAGAACACACGGTCATAGATGGTTCACTATGAATTTTGATTGCTATATATATTTTTTTAAGGGGCTTTACGGCTCATGTCGACATCAAAGGTTATTGGAGCCCAAAAAACATGTAAAGGTAGGGAAAATGCAGTTACGCACTAAGGAGAGCCAACATGACTCCCCCCGCGTGTGGGACTCGTCGAATGATTCAACCCTACCCACTAAAAACCCTCCTGAGTTACAAAAGATCCAAAGATAAATCAAAATATAAGAAAAAATAATTGCATGAAAGCATTCTAAAAATCGAAAATAAAGAAAAGAATAAATTTCGAGAAAAAATAATCGAAATTAAATTTAAACAAATTTAAATCCTAACCCTCCCGAGAAATTGTGGGAGGAGACCCGTTTCGTTTATGGATTTAAATAAAAACATACGGAGATAGATCAGATACTGTTCCAGAGGCCGATTTCCTGAAGGAATCTAAAAACGCGCATTAAAATCAGTTCATTTTGTCCCAACATAACGTTCAAATTGTTCGGTAAATTGTGTCGCCGTCGGCTGGTACTAAATTTGAGACATTCCAGAAGAAAGTGTTCCACGGTAAGAGTTTTGTTACAAGTTTCACACATGGGGGAGGCTCACCGCGTTGATTGCTATAGCCTGGATGTGTTTGTAGGAGAACAGGCGAGCAGAGGATAGTGTTTCTAACAAACACGGCAACTCCTCCTCTTCCTCGATCTCCCGTGGCGTCGTCATATCTGAAGCTGCTGTATCCTCGCAGAGAGGGTGAGTGTTCTGGTGAAAGGTGTGCCTCTTGTAGGCAAATACAGATCGGATTACGACGCGCTAAGAGTTGTAACTCTTCACGTTGCGTTCTATAACCATTAAGGTTCCACTAAAGTATGGAACCCATTAGTTTTTGGAACCTCCGGGGTCAGGGTCTTGAATGTGCATTCCGAATCGGAGGTTGCAAGAACAGAGAGATTCTTCATTCGTCTCCCGGACTTCTTTGATGTTGTTTGCTTCGATTTTATGAAGTCAAAAGGTTCAGGTATTTAGCCTTCGAACCTCTCTTGGTTTTTGATTGAATAATATTTGAAGAAATATGTGGTACACTGCTGGTCTTCGTCTTTGTGTTAGATGGACGGGGTGTGGAGAGAGTCTTGGGCTTGACCGGTGTTTCTTGGATATTTCTCTTGCCGCATTTGCACTGGCATGTGCACGACGTTGTCGTAGACACGTCAGTGAAATCGGCCTGGATTGACACGTTCTTTTTGATGACAGGAGTCTTGGCTGCGGTGGAGTAACTGGTAGTGAATACAGGGTAAAAAGACCTGTATTTCTTCCGAGCTTCACCGTACGGGATCTTCTCCGTAGTCTTGATCTCTTGTATCTTCTTTTCTTCGAGGAAGGCGACACACTCCCTGCTCCACACCGGGTGGCTGCCTGTGCAATTAATACACTTAGCAGGCCCCGGGCATGAGACGCCGGGTTCGTGTACTTCCTTTCCGCATTTACCGCATGTTTCACGGCCCTTACAAGATGTCGTTGTATGTCCAAACCTCTGGCACTTGAAACAGCGAAAAGGATTTGGAACCAGGGGTCGCATCGGCAGGTTAAGCCATCCACTTTTAATATCCTTTGGTAGTTGGGGACAGTCAAAAGTCAAGACGAAGGAACTGGTCTTCTGGAGAACATTAACCTTCCTCATGATCTGACTGACCTCAATTACGTGTTCAGCTGCCATTCTGCAACTAGGCCTTCAGTTGACATATCCATAATATCCTTGCAACTTACGACCCCCTTGCTGCGATGAAGCGCAGCATGGAGCACGCACGTCACAGGGTACTCTCCCAACATTTCACACTTTAACAGTGTTAGGGCCTGTTTGTTGGAGTTGGTTTCCAGCAACATGGTACCATTCCGTAACCTATTGATATTCTTCAATGTACCACATATTCCTTGAAGTCCTTTGTAAATGTAAAACTTTTTCCAAGGTTCCTTCCTTACTTTTCATTATAATAAAAACATTCTTGCAAAGAATGCTCTGTAGATTTTCTTTATCTTGGGAAGCGGGAGGGCTGGCAACTCTCGGCAGCTTCGAAGATCCTGAGGCGTAAAACTTACCCTGCGGCTCGCCCACTTCGCAAGGCAGAGGAATCGATGTATCTGTCATTGTGTCCCACGAGTGCGGAATTAATGAATGTCCGGTGACGTATTATTTTTTTTGTGGGGCTTTAGGGCCCGTCAACATCAAAGGTCATTAGAGCCCTTAAAACTTGTACAGGTAGGGAAAATGCAGTTACGCACTAGGGAGAGACAACATAACTCTCCCCGCGTGTGGGACTCGCCGAATGACTCAGCCATACCCACTAAAAACCCTCCTGAATTACAACTCAAATCTCAAATCCACACATATCTCATGACTTTACTAAAACATTTAAAAAAATAAAAAAAAATTAAAAAAAGAGAGGAAAGAAGAAAATGAAAGATACCCTAGCCCTCGCAAACTAGTAGCGTCGGGATCGAAAAGAACAAGAGGTGACCAAGGAAGGTCAGAAAAGAGAAAGGAAGGAGCATGGCACAAGCAAGTGGAAGCAATGCCAGACTCAGCTCGGGGCCCCGTGTTTGCCAAACACGTACTTACTAGATGTTAGTCCCCTGGGGCGAGGTAGGAAAATGAAAGATACCCTAGCCCTAATGGC
>NNCF01126477.1:18789-59257 GCA_002313205.1 Laupala kohalensis
CCGCATCACGTCACTAAGCCTTGCTCAACTGAGGTGCGGCAGTTGCCCGAGAGGTTGATACGCTAGAGAGTGTTTGTCCTCAACACCCTTTCACCTCATCGGCGCGTAACACACCTTGAGGTTGAGGGTTTTTTATAAAGGTTTTATCCTTCCTCGCAACCCGGCCAATGAAAGCTAGATCTTCGCCCTTCAAAACATGCAACTTTCCACCATCGCGCCAATGGTGGTCGCTGAAGCATGTCCAAAGCTTACGGTGTCCGAGGACTGGTGGCGCAGTACCAGTCCCCAGCTCGGGGCCGTGGGTTCGCCAAGCCCATACTCACTCGAAACTGAGTTCATTGAGGGGGAAAGAAGAAGGAGAAAAAGAAGAAGAGGAGGAAAATGAAAGATATCCTAGCTCTAATAGCGTTGGGATCTAAAGGAACAAGAGGTGTCCAAGGAAGGTCAGTATAGATAAAGGAAGGAGCATGGCACAAGCAAGTGGAAGCAGTGTCAGGCGTAGCTCGCGGCCCCGTGTTCGCCAAACACGTACTTACATGATGTAAGCCCCCTAGGAGGAGGAAGAGAAGAAAAAATAGAGGAAAGAGAAGAGGAGAAAATGAAAGACACCCTAGCTTTAATAGCGTCGGGATCGAAAGGAACAAGAGGTGACCAAGGGAGGTCAGTATAGATAAAGAAAGGAGCATGGCACAAGTAAGTGAAAGCAATGCCAGACTCAGCTCGGGGCCCCGTGTTCGCCAAACACGTACTTACTAAATGTAAGCCCCCTGGGGGGCATAGAGTTGTTGTAAAATGCCATGACGCCAAGTAGTATCGTAAGCCTTCTCGATGTCAAAGAATATTTTTTTGATGAGATGTTGTCTTCGGACCAAAGCATCTTAAGTTGCTGATTCCAGGAGAAGTAAGTTGTCCAGGGTGGAATGGAACTTCCTGAAACCACACTGACATCGACTCAGCAAGTCATGCCGTTCAAGATACCAGACGAAACGTCGGTTGATAATTCTATCCAGAGTTTTATCAACACAACTCGTCAAGGCAATGCTTCGATAACTACTGATTTTCGTTTTGTCCTTACCTGGTTTTAATAAAGGGATAAGCGTTGCTTCCTTCTACGAATTAGGGAATACTCCCTCGGACCAAGAAAGATTAAAGATATCCAGAAGGTATTCTTTCGACTCGGGGGTGAGTTGTCTCAGCATTTAATAATAAATTGAATCAGGGCCAGGAGCAGTGTTGTGGGCTGTCGCTAGAGCTGACTCAAGTTCCCACATAGAGAAGGAAGTGTTGTAGGGTTTCCAGTTCTCACGAAATCAGGATCGCAGTTTGCTGTGGAAGTTAGGTCAGCAAAATATTTAGCCATTGCTGTTGCCATTTCTCTGTTGTCGGTGAGAACTCGACCCTGATAATTGAGTCCAGATATTGGGACTCGAGAATACCTTCCAGATATCTTTCGGATGGACTCCAATACTTTAGTGGACGATGTTATTCTCCTAATGGTGCTTAGAAACTCTTTCCAGGAGGTGGATCTGGAATCTTTGATAGTTCTGCGCGCTTTTACTCTAGCAATCCGATATGCGGCGAGGTTTTCCGGACATGGACTAGCCTAAAATCTCCGCAATGCTCTTCGTCTTGCCCGAATGGCGGACCGACATGCGTCGTTCCACCAGAGGATAAGAGGTCTTTGCGGAAAAATGCATGTTTTTGGAATGGATTCTTCAGCGGCGTGATGAATCACCTGGGTCAGATGGTCGACCTTCTCTGGGACACTACCCGTTTCTCTGAAGACAGACAGAGAACGGTACAGTGTCCAATTAGCCTTTTGAGAATCCATTTCTGTGGCTTGCTTTCGGGAGTAGTCGCACGTTCCTGCAAGGACAACCAAATAAGATGATGGTCGCTACCATGCAGATCATCTTCTACCTTCCATTGAAAGATATCAGCAACGTCGGGAGAGCAAACTGATAGGTCTATAGCAGTCCATGACCCCGTGCCAAACGCGAAGAGGGTTATCTCCCCGGTGTTCATTAAGCATAAATCTTCTCCCTCAAAGAGACAATTCAGCAGTCGGCCCCTGGGGCAATCGCTCGACGAGCCCCACAGTACACTGTGGGCGTTGAAATCTCCAAGGAGGAGGAATGGTCGAGGGAGCTGATGAATTAAATCTCTGAGGGAGGTCTCCGAAAAATCTTGTGTCGGAGGTAGATAGAACACACGGTCATAGATGGTTCACCATAAATTTTGACTGCTATAGCCTGGATGTGTGTTTGTAGGAGAACAGGCGAGCAGAGGATAGTGTTTCTAACAAACACGGCAACTCCAGCTCTTGCTCGATCTCCCGTGGTGTCGTGATATCTGAAGCTGCTGTATCCTCGCAGAGAGGGTGAGTGTTCTGGTGAAAGGTGTGTCTCTTGTAGGCAAATACAGATCGGATTACGACGCGCTAAGAGTTGTAACTCTTCACGTTGCGTTCTATAACCATTAAGGTTCCACTGAAGTATGGAAGCCATTACTTTTTGGACAATGCACATTCCGACTCGAAGGTAGGAAGAACAGAGATATTCTTCATTCGTCTCCCGGACTTCTTTGATGTTGTTTGCTTTAATTTTATGAAGTCAACAAGATTCAGGCATTTAGCCTTCGAACCTTGCTTGGTTTTTGTTTGTTTAGTCCCCACGAGTGGGATTTGTCGAATCACTTAACCATACCCACCAAAAACCCTCCTGGAATACCATACATACAAATATAAAAAGACAGGAAAAGAGAAACAAGTTCCCTAGATCATTATTTTAAAAAATCGAAAACAAAGAAAGATGTAAATTTAGAGAGAAAGAATGGTAAATTTAGAGAAAAGAAAGAAAGAAAGATTTAAATCCAAACCGTCCAGAGAACCCTGATTGATCAATAGAAATTCAAGAGCTAGAATAAGACGTGAGGATGGATAACTGTTGGCTAGGCCTACTCCCAGACTTTCTCATCCGGTTGTAAAATGAGGACCGGGAATGCCCCGGCGAGTAAAAAGTAGCCGAAGCGTGATTCTAGCCACATCACACCAAAGTCAAGTACATGCAGAGCAAAACTCTCTATACCCCTCAGCGACCGTAACAGACACTCTGACCTCTGACGGTTAAAATACAATATGAGTTGATCCTTCAACATTAAAAAGCATTAATGGTGAAAAGTACTAATTGTGATATGAATATGCAACCTGTGAGGTGTGTGTGGTATCCCTTTTACTATGCGAATCAAAATCAATCAGAGGCTATAATCCTCAGACATTTTGATTTTAGAAATGGAAATTCTGGTATGCATTTTAAATTTTGGTGATTATAGTTATAAAAACTCAAAGAAGATAGACACGGAGATAAAAAACAAAATTTACTAAATTGCAGTTTCGTTACCAACTGAAGAACTTGAGTGAATTAAAAGTAGTGCGGTACAAAAATTCTAATATTCGAAACTACATTTTTTATTGACGAAACAAAATGAATCACGAGGACTATAAACATATTTGTGGAAATTTACGTGTCTTCAAACCTGAAGAGCACAGTAATGGTACATTGGCGAACTCCAATTAAGGTGACATGATCAAGAGGCTATCCTAAAGACAAATACAAACATGGCAAGAAAAGATATCTCCGCCGCGACTGGCGTTTGAGGTAGGTCGCAGATGGAACAAGAATAATATGGGTCCACCCGCTTCATCGCATTCTGTGCTCAGCTCCACTACAAACATATGAGGTCAAGACTTACTTGAAACGTATAGGTAAAGAGAAGTCAAATTTATGTGGTTGGGATTGGCCAGAGAGACACCTGGACATGCTTTGTGGGACTGCGCTGGTATGCGGAAGAGCGAGGATGGTTTTTAGGAAAGTTTCAGGACAATTCGTTTACTAAATATGAAGAACAGGACACTGATTGAAATGCAGGAGAAGTATGAAATCTTTCAGGACTATGTCAAAAAAATTAGTGAAATCAGAAAGGCATGCAAATGGAAGATTTTACAAGAATTAACAACGCACAGTTAAAACTAAGGAGATCCTCGAATTGAAGCAACGGAGACGAGGTGACCATATGGTGACCATATGGTCAAATTACATGGAAAAACGTAGAGAGATGAGGTAATCTCAAAGTGCTCTCATCACAATCAAATGTCTCATTTACCGTAAAAGTATGATTTTTTTCTGGGGTTCTACGGCTCGTCGACATCGAGGTCGTTAGAGCCCTAAAAACTTGTACAGGTAGGGAAAATGCTTTTACGCACTAGGGAGAGCCAACATGACTCTCCCCGCATGTGGGACTCGCCGAATGACTCAATCATACCCACTAAAAACCCTCCTGAATTACAACTTAAGACTCAAATATCAACATATCACAAAACATTACACAAATCATCACAAAAATAAAATAAAAAAAGAAAAGGAAAATGAAAGATACCCTAGCGTCGAGATCGAAAAGAGCAAGAGGTGACCAAGGAAGGCCAGGAAAGAGAAAGTAAGGAGCCTTGACACAAGTAAGAGAAAGTAATGCCAGACTCAGCTTGGAGCCTCGTGTTTGCGAAACACGTACTTACTAGATGTAATTCCCCTGGGGGAAAAACAATATGAATGTGAGAGAACGTCGAATGTATTTCAACGTTACAGGATAATTTGCTTCCTAGGTGAAAGTCAGGATTATGAATACTTCAGGCACGTGAAACTGAGAGAATTAGTGAATTGAACCCAAGATCTCATGCGCAAATAGCTTAGTTAGGTATAAGGGCGATTAGACAACTAAGGTCATTGATGATGAGTCGATGTTAATGTTATCCGAATGTTATTGATGTTTTATTGGGGGGGGGGGGGGTTTTACAACTCGCCGACATCGAGGTCATCAGAGCCCTAACATATTTGTGTAGGTAGGGATAATGTTAATGCCCCTACCTTCCGCTGATGTTACGGGTGTTGACCATGAGCATTTTCACTTCGAAGGGATCCTCATTTAACGGTTGATGGGTTGGCTCGGTAGCAACATAGACGCGGACTATACTCTTTTTTCTCCTTTTTCATCAATTCCCCTTACAATCAAGTTACCACGTCACATCTTCCATAAGTAGATATGGGAAAGGAAGATAGGCAATCCACGGATAGATTGCATCCCACGATATTTCCCCGTACGAAGATACCACTAACATTAGTCCCCAACCTCCCGCTAGGATCGTTGTGTTTGGAAACGAAGCTGTCCGCGCCATCGGACAGTGAACACTGACAAGAAGCCTTCCTTGGTTTGGAGATATCGAAGCGTGATTGACGGAAGAGGCTCCATGATTGAGTCACTTCACCTGACCGGGCCGTTCCTCCTTTTTCTCTCGTTTCCACTTTTTACAAGCATCTGTTTTTAGTCACTTCTCCTTGAAGCTGTTGCATGATGCATGACGGTGGGTCGAGGATGTGTCACGCGTCGCCATCAGATGCGGAACAGACAACTTAGAAGCGGTCTCGTTCATTCCTTTTCTTCCACAACTTACTCTGTCACTTCGCTCGAAAACATTACCTATCTGACAGAGAGTGATATTTCCTTGGTCGCGACTAATGTAAATCTCCAGTTCATTTCTCCCCCCACCCCCCAGTTAGAATGTGATGAATTAGATATTGCTCTAATACATGCAACAAATATTTAAAGACCATATTGTACGTATCAAATAATAACCCTCAGACATTTCGAAATTTTAGAGATACACATTTTAGCATTCATTTGACATTCAGCAGATTGTAGTAGTAAAAGTTGAATCATGAAATTACTGGCACTCATTTTTTATTGCTGAAAATCTCTCCGAACCGAATGACGGAGCAACAAGAGATCTTCTATATTACATGGCGGTGAGGTGTTGAAAGAGTTTTAACATATCATTGAGGAAACATTGTGTCTCTTTCTAAATTGTTTATTATTCTTCACGCGGTCAAAAAAGCTTTCTGTAATAAACAGATTAGAAGAGGCACTGTTTTCCTCAATAATATGCAAGATATCTATTCTGAATTTCGTGATATGATTGTAGATTTGGCTGATTTTGATTCCTCGAATGAATCTATGTATTTTAGCAAAATTGGAGAACCTGATTCAGTAACAATTTAAGTGGAGCTCTATTTCTGAGGAGCTTGTGCCGTCATCAATTACTCCTCGCACGCCACTTCTGGTCATGGAGGTAGAATTTTGTTTTAAGAAAAAGATGAAGTCTCAAATACACAAAAATCATCTTCAATTCATACAAATTGACAAACTTTCTATAAAAAAATAGAAAGTGACATTACTTGCTATCTGTATAATGCGTGGGCAGCTTTTTTTTAGAGGAGCTCAGCTTCTTACGCATAAACTCCATTCGAAGGAAGAATGAGGCACGTTTCCAGTCGTAACATGACTTACAAGGGACCTTTCAACAAGCGCAGGTCGGAAGTGGTCCTGATTTGTTTTTTACTGAAACATATTGACTATTTATGTCCTGTCAAAATATAAGCGACGATGGCACACTGGAAGGCACTGAAAGAATTACAGAAGTTTGCCAATTTTTGGCGCCTTCTTTCCTCTCTTACTTTGGACAATCATAGAGAAATACAACCCTGTCCTCTACCGGCCGAAACTGCTGCTGTAATAGGTCACCAACTGCTGCCTCAAACCGAATTGCATGCCGAGATGTCACGGCAGTGTTCTTAACCGATATGAAACTTACCGATAAAACCGATAAGAAAATACGAATATCTGTAGCTTCTTTTATACATTTGTGAGACCTTAATTGTAATTTTTTATTTATTTGTTTCGTATAGAAATATGCTTTTATTTCCTTGTTTCTTTTCGCTTTATTTTATTATTTAAAGTATCAATAGTATCTTACTGCAACATAAAAAGTGAGGTAAGCAAAACCAAACATATTTTGTTAATAGTTCGCTTTTATATATCCTCTCCTAAACACTAAAAGTTTTTATGTTTCTCCAGTTTTCAGATATTTGCATTTCTACTTAAAATTATTTATATTGAGAGAAGTTTAGTTGTGTATGAAGACATAAAACTATATTTCAAATAGTATTTCAACATTCATGCACAAAACAAATGGTAAGAATTGTATTGAAATAAGTTACTTCGACAGACGTCAAGTAACGCGGTTAGAATTTTTGTTGTTGTTTATGTGGAGCTTTACGGCTCATGTCGACATCAAAGGTCATTGGAGCCCGAAAAACTTGTACAGGTAGGGAAAATGCAGTTACGCACTAGGGAGTGCCAACAAGAGACTCCCTGCGTGTGGGGCTCGCAGAATGACTCAACCATACCCACGAAAAACCCTCCTAATTTACAACACACCAAAACATATCTCAAAACGAAATATCAAAACATCAATTGAGGGGGGGACGTAACAAGAGGGGTAAAAGAATAAGGGGGGACAAAAAAATTAGGGGTACGACAAAAAATGAGAGGGATGAAAAAATGAGAATGAAAAATATCCTAGCCCTAATGGCGTCGGTATCGAAAAGAACAAGAGGTAACAAAGGAAGGTCAAAAAAGAGAAAGGAAGGGGCCTAGCACAAGTAAGTGGAAGTAATGCCACACTCAGCTCGGGGCCCCGTGTTCGCCAAACACGTACTTACTAGATGTAAGTCTCCTGGGGGGGGGCTAGAATGTAATAGACACTTTATATTGATGATTAAAATTTTGTGTTTCATTAAAAAATGTTTGTTTAATAATATTATTTCTTTAAGACGTTTTTGAAAACATTAATTAAACTGATGTCTTTGGCAAAATCGGAAATCACGTTTTGTTATCGAGTTGGTTAGATGAATCATTGTGCAAAGTAAATAAATAAATATATTCGCATTGCACGTTTCTGCCTATTTCATGATCCGCATTAAAATATTATTTGCTGCAGAATAAAAATTGTACATTATTACGTTGTCATCATCTTGGAATCCAGTGAATGTTTTGCCATTACACACTACGAGGGACGTGGTATAAAATCAACGCAGTTAGTAGCAGATAAACTACGAAATCCAAAATACCAACTCATGAATATCATCGTAATGTGAAAGACACTTAAATTCGTACCTGGGTACAGTAAGTAGAAAGACTAATTATACATCGATGTGGTACGATGTGGTACTCGAAGGTGACAATCGCGTTCAGGTGCTGTGTGCAAGCTTCATCCGGAACTAGAAGCTGTACCAATTTCAAATTNGTGAATTTGGTAACGTTCTGGTCTCGTATTTTCATAGAACAATTGTACCTAGATGTGAACTTCATTTAATGGTTGAGGGGGTCACACGTTAGCGCCATGGATGCGGACTATACCCTTCTTTCTCCTTCCTCATCAATTCCCTTCACAATCATATTTGTCCAAATGTGTTTTCAAGAGGAAGAACATTCTCGCCTTGGCAACCCTAAATATTAGTCCTCAAGGAAACTCTCTACCCACTGTCTACACACACTCTTCTGTTCACATCTTCCTCGAGGTGTGTTAGTAAAACAATCAGGCTCAAGCTTACCTTCGCTCTTGTGATCAACCCCAGTGATTTACGACTACTCACTGAAATGGGACAACTAACGCGCAACTGAATAAATACAGAAAGTATAAACAAGCACGAGTTGTGCGAACCTGAAGTTAATTTGGCCATACCATGGTGAAGTTGTTCATCGTTTTAATAACGACTTCGTAAACCAACATTTTCCAACAAATTACTGACAATATAACTCGTTGTAGCACTTGATTAGGGCTTTAGAGAGACATAACATTTTAAGGAAACCATTAAATTCTGCCTACGGGCACTTCCGAAGCGAAAAACAAATGGTTGTTTGTATATCTTCCGATAAAGCTCGTAATATCGACAAGTTCTCAAATTATTTGTTAAATATAATTTTTTAACAAATCCGTAAATAGGAAATTAAACATACTCCAAAATATGTAAAAAACTGGACAAAAACATGCGGTGGACAAAGGTTGACCGACGTATCGATGGATCTCTAACTGTGCATTACAGTTCAAATATGATTCGTTCACTCTACGAAAAGAGTCGTGAGGACGCAAAACTTGGGAATCGATGCGTGAGGTTGGATGTTCGCGAAAAGAATTCGAGAGAGATCTCGCAGTGTGTTCGCGTTATGTTCTCCCACGTCCTCATCCTCCACAGTGGGTCGAGGGTTGGGAAGTTGGCGGTCAGTCCCTGCACGCCGTCTGGCTGTGCGCCACCGCGTCGAGGCACGTCCGTAGACAGGCTCATCCGCGGACCCCTAAGCCAACGTTCAGCGTGACGACAACGAGACGAATACGCGCCTACGCATCCAACAGCAAACACCAATACTACGCGGCGTCTCATCGTGGATTCAAACCCGTTTTTTAGAAACAAATCGACAGAATATGTTTTTCTCTATAAATAAAACTCGCATTCATAAAAAGCATTTTGTCGTTCAACAATGGTAGATGCTGTGCCACACGATCGACTTAAAACTAACACAAAACAACCTACTGTCCGGTATTTTTAGCTTACATAATATTTTAAATTTGTATCAATAAAGATTTAACAGTACGGATTGGGCGTTACGTATATTATTAATCCAAACACTTCGTCATTGCTACGGGCACGGGTCCATTGTTCGAAAACGACGATAAATAAGGAAAAAATTTCGCATTTGTTTTTTTAAATTATTATTTTAAAAACCGTCGTCAGAGGGAAACAGATGAATAAGCGAAATTTCAGAAGAACCGATGTTAAAACTCACATACAAAAATTAATCAAAATTTAAAAAATATTACAATATTTCATTTTAAATGTAGAGAGTTTTCAAAGTAACTGAGTAATAAATCTTGCATATCATGTAATCTCTGATCACCTTATTCGCAGTAATATGTATTTGAACTAGACGACATTGTCATTGCGAAAATTCTCGCAGACAGAGAAAGCGTTTCCGGCCGGTAAATTTTCTTTTATTTTCTCATATGTGCAACATATAAGAGTTTTTTTCTTTTCTTTTTGTGGGGCTTTACGGCTCGCTGACATCGAGGTCATTAGAGTCCTGAAATTTTGTACAGGTAGGAAAAAAGCAGTTACGCACTAAGAAGAGCCAACATGCCTACACCCGCGTGTGGCATTCACCGAATGATTCGAACAAACCCACCAAAAAACCCTCCTGAATTACATTATGTCCAAATATAATAGTAATAAAAAAATTAAAAATAAAAAAACAAGGGAAAAAATTAAATTTAGAGAGAGAGAGAGAGAAAATGTTAATTCAAAGTAAAGAAAAAGATTTAAATCCAAACCCTCCCGAGAACTTGTGGAAGGAACCCCGTTTCGAGTATGGATTTGAGTAATGACATACGCAGGAAGATCAGATACTGTTCCTGAGACCACATTCCTGAAGGAATCTAAAAAGACGTATCAAAATCGGTTCACTTTGACCCAGCATAACGTTTAAACTGTCCGGTAGATTGTGTCGCCGTCGGTTGGTACTATAGTTCAGACACTCCAGAAGAAAATGTTCCACGGTAAGTGTTGTGTTGCAAGTTTCACAGATAAGAGGTTCACCGCGTATGAGATGACCCTGGGTAAGATAGCAGTGGCAAATACGAAGACGTGTAAGGATTACTTCTTCACATCTGTTCGCACGGGATGATGACACTCAAGTCTTTAGGGAGTCCGTAACTTTCCTACGCTTGAAGGTGAGAGTTTGCCAATCGGCTTGCCATGTCTCAAGAAGAGACGATTTTATGGCAACATTTGAATCTGACGTAGGAAGAGATGGAAGGTCAAGGACCTGTCTCTTATACACATCTAGATGTGTATAAGAGACAGAACAAGAGGTGACCAAGGGAGGTCAGGAAAGAAAAAGGAAGGAACCTTTCGGAAGGAGNGCCAGCGCAAGAGTGTCAGAAGTACAGTAAAGACACTGACCACACAGCAGTAATAGAGTCACTGCAGAGAACCACACGCCGTATTGAAGATAGCTGAATGAACTTCAGCGTCTCAAGGATAGAAAATTTTTCAGAAGCGTATACGCTGCAAAAGGAATGGAGACGAGAAGAACGGGTGGTACTATGGCATTGGAAAGCAGCACCAACGGAATTATTCATTGCTGAGCCATCAATGTATATGAACATATGATCCAAATAGAGGTTTTTAGTTCTCCGAAATGCTGTTGGTACACATTGGCAGGTGTGTCTTGCTTTGAAAGTATAGACAGCCGTAAGTCAATGGTTGGTTGCATGAAGGACCAAGGTGGTGTAAGAGAGTGTGGGTATTTCACTGGAATGTGTAGTGTGATGACATTTTTCTCTAGCAGATGTTTGAAACGGAAACCCGTTGGGCGGTGTGACGAAGGTCTAGCAGCGTACAATGCAATATATTTTGAAGAATGTATGTGTTGCCGAGTAGGGTGATTTGAAACCCCCATCAGTTTCACTCCGTAAGATCCAAGTAGAATATCACGTCTCTTGTTGACAGATGGTTCGCCAGCGTCTACTAGTAAGCATTCTATTCGGCTTGTGCGAAAAGCACTAGTTGCAATGCGAACTCCTGCATGATGGATACTGTTAAGGGTCCTGAGTGTCGACGGTGATGCGGAAGCGTATATAATACTGCTATAATCTAATACAGACCAGACGAGACATCTATATAGGCGAAGAAGCAGAGAGCGGTCTGCTCCCCATGATGAAGCGCTTAATCAGCGAAGGAGGCTAAGGGAAGAATTGCAACGGGATTGTAGTTTTCGGATGTGATTGCACCCAGTAAGTGTGCGGTCGAATGTGAGCTCCAGAAATTTTGCGGAGTCAACGAAAGGAAGAAGTTGGCCCCCAAGAAAAAGATCTGGATCATTATGGAGATGGTATATCCTACAGAAATGCATACAGCATGACTTAGATTCAGAAAAACTAAAGCCAGTAGACATGATCCACTCCTGTATACGGTTTAAAACCAATTGCCTATCGATGACAGAGATGCTGCTAGACGAACAATAGATGGCGAAGACGTCAACGAAGACGGACGCGTGTACCAGTTCTCGAAGCACTGACGCAATGCTATTTATAGCTATGGCAAAGAGAATGACGCTTAAGATTGAGCCCTGTGGAACATCGTTTTCTAGACGATGATTCGACGATAAATAAGTACCGAGGCGAACGCAGAAAGAGCGTTAAGATAGGAAGTTCACGAGAAACAGAAGACGACAGTCTCGGAATCCCCAAGAGTTCAATGTGCGTAGGATTCCGTACCTCCAGGTTGTCATAAGCTTTGTCCAAGTCAAGAAAGATCGCCACTAGGTGCTCCTTTAATACAAACGCAAATGAGATGGTAGATAACATCGCAACAAGATGGTCTAGCGTTGACCGCAGTTTTAAACCACATTGGACAGAAGGTTTCGCGATTCCAGAGACCAAACAAGGCGACGATGGATCATTCTTTCCAACAATTTGCAAACGAAGCTTGTCAGAGAAATCGGTCGAAAGTGCGACTAGTTAGAACGATCTTTTGCTTCCTTCGGAAGTGGAATAATTATGACCTCACGCCATTGAGCAGGGAAGATATGCTTGTTCCAAATATAGTTAAATAACTTCAGAAGGAATATTATGCCTATCTCTGGAAGATGTTTTAGCATTGCGTTATGTATTTAATCAGGACCATTTTTTTGTGGGGCTTTACGGCTCATGTTGACATCAAAGGTCATTGGAGCCCTTAAAACTTGTACAGGTAGGGAAAATGCAGTTACGCACTAGGGAGAGCCAACATGACTCTCCCCGCGTGTGGGACTCGTCGAATGATTCAACCCTACCCACTAAAAACTCTCCTGATCCACAACATTCTAAAACATAACTCACAACATACATCAAATGGAGGGGGGGCTACAATTAGGGGGGCACATAACATGAGGGGGGACAAAAAATGAGAAGAATGAGGAAAATGAAAGATACCCTAGACTTAATAGCGTCGGGATCGAAAAGAACAAGAGGTGACCAAGGAAGGTCAGAAAAGAGAAAAGAAGGAGCATTGCACAAGTAAGTGGAAGTAATGCCAGACTCAGCTCGGGGCCCCGTGTTCGCCAAACACGTACTTACTAGATGTATCTCTCCTGGGGGGAGGAGGCTGTAGGTCGTTTCGAAAAGTGCGTCGCTGAGGCGAACGTTTTACGTATGCTGACGGGATGTTTTATCAGATAGCGACGTCTAGCCTCACGGAAAGAGATCCTACCCATAACTCGGATCAAGTGGATCTCTTTCTCCATTAGATACTTTGCGCATGTGTTTGAATTTGAAGGGTGATTCTTCTTACAATTCACACAGCACGGGGGCATCGGACAAGGTGACGATTCGTTTTTGTTTTTTTATGTTTTTTTGTGGGGCTTTACGGCTCATGTCGTCATCAAAGGTCATTGGAACCCGAAAAACTAGTACAGGTAGGGAAAATGCAGTTACGCACTAGGGAGAGCCAACATGACTCTCCCCGCGTGTGGCACTCGTCGAATGATTCAACCCTACCTACTAAAAACCCTCCTGATCTACAACACACCAAAACATATCTCACAACATACATCAAAACATCAAATGGAGCGGGGGGAGCAAAAATGAGGCAGGCACATAACATGAGGGGGGACAAAGAATAAAGGGGGACAAAAAATGAGAGGAATGAGGAAAATGAAAGATACCCTAGCCTTAATAGCGTCGGGATCGAAATGAACAAGAGGTGACCAAGGGAGGTTAGGAAAGAGAAAGGAAGGAGCATAGCACAAGTGGAAGTAATGCCAGACTCAGCTCAGGGCCCCGTGTTCGCGAAACACGTACTTACTAGATGTAAGTCCCCTGGGTGGGTGACGATTCGAGTGCTGGCCTATCGCAAGTCACGCAAATCACAGGACGACTTGCATCGATCGAAAGAATGATCGAACTTGTGGCACTTGAAGCACCGCAGAGGGTTCGGCACATACTGACGAACACGCACGGTAATAAAACTACAAGAGATAATCTCTGGAATTGAGGCACGATCGAAAGTGAGGATTAGTGTGAAAGTTAGGATTAGTGTGGAAGTGGAGACTTACTTTCCCTGAACCTTCCTCCTTATCGTATGGACATTAATGACGCCTTCGGGCTTAAAGAAGGCCTTGAGGTCTTCATCAGACGCATGTGCAAAGTCATCATGGTTGACGACTCCTTCGCACATGTTCACGCTGGTGAGGGTAGACGTCTTTATTTTAAGGCCTAAAATTTATTTTAAAGCCAAAATGGTCTCTGTTTGTCTGTACGGGCCCCCAACAGAATTTCACCATTCCGCTGGCGCACGACAGACTGTAATTTGCCAATTTCATCGATCGCCTTTGCAAGGCGACAGGCACTGACAGTTTGTAATGTTTTGCCCTCTTACAAACACTGTATTAGAAGGAAGCGAGGTTTTGTGGGCCTATCGCTAGCCTTACAAAAGAAACTGTTGAGGTCAACAGTTTCACCTCTTCCTACAGGAGGCGACATGAGGGGGAAAGGTTGGGAAGCAGTAGTTTCCATATGTACGGATTTTAAATTTCATCCCCGTGTTCGCCACCCACCACGGAGTCCAACAAGGGGACACCGCACTGGGTTGCCAGGGTATACACGGGGATATAGCGGGGACACGCAGGGTTCTTTAGGCAGGGTTGCTCCAACGCCGCCGTCCAGCGAGAAGGTCCCCCTGCGCGCCCCCTCTCACGCTGGAGTTCAGTCGAAGACCTAGTCCGAGTGGATTGGTCGGGGGTGGGATAGCCTCTGATCACCCGTCTAGAAGAGGCCGAGGTCAAAGCGAGCGTTTAGGGGCGCATCTAAAGTGCACGCAGAAGTTCCTCAACTCATCAGGATTCCCATTCCCTCCGACACGGATCGCCATGCACGGCAAACACATCGGTGAGCGTTCAGCACACAGAGAAGGCCGGTAGAGAAGAAAAAAGCGACGAAAGAGAAAAAGTAGGTAATTAGAAAAAGTAAGTACAAAGAAAGAAATACTTGAAGGCCTTCTCTGTATCCGACCGTCAGGACGTGCACTTCGACGGTTAGAAAGTTTTCGAATTTTTTCACGATTCCAAAACTTTCTAGTTTTTTTTTCTTTTTTCCACGCTTTGAAAACAGTTTGTAATGTTTTGGAATCGTGAAAAAATTCGAAAGTGATATTTCGACGGAGATATCAGTTTTGGCAATCCCCGATTCTGAAAAAAAAAATTTCTTCCTTTTCTTTTCTTTTGCATCCTTCTGTCCATCCGTGCGCAGAAATTCTGAGTAAACGAATGAATCAATTTTATTCGTTTATACGGTAGAATTTACTTGTTGTCGATGCACGTGCTCTATTTTATTATTCTTTTTACTTTAAAACAAAGACCACTTCACATGAAGGTCAAAGTACTCTTTTGAATGTTTCTCAAAAAACGGTTCCGACGATTTTGCTTAAATTTTCTGTACGTAAAGTACAGTTAGTACGCATGACATCCCCATTAGCGGTATTGCGCTTGAACGTTTGGTATAGACGCAGTAAAATAATTTGTCTGTTACACTTACACATGGTTAGTTTCAAGAAGCTTGAATAATATTTAGCAGTGAAAATGGACCAAGCATACGAGAATGCACTTTTGGTAAACTGAAATGAAAGATATGCTAATGATAAAATACATAGGACAGCAAACGCACTGTAGATACGGAAATTCATCAATTTCTGTCTACAACGAAATTACATTTACATAACACTCATACGATATTTATAAGACTGATATGTTGCTATATGCTTTGAAATAATATTCTGAATATTTATTTTACTTTCAAATTTAAAAAAAAAGAAGACAGTAATATGTTCACCTAGTGACTTTGAGCAGGAATAGAACACTAGAAGACGACCAAAATATAGAGTACCACGGCAGAAATGACCCTTTTACTACATAATTTTTTCTCACTCTATACTACTGACGGAGAAAGTATGTGCAATGGTTTTGCGCCACTAGTTTTTTAGTTAGTTAGCTAGTTAGGCTCACGGGCGTTTTGACAAAAGGCGTAAGACCATTGACACCCATTTGCAAGCGAGTCTTAAAAGAAGAAAATGTGCGGAATACACGTACATTCACACAAGTAAAAAAATAAATGAAATAAATAAATATATACACGTAATTATAATCGAGTATTAAAGTTAACTACGCAATGCACATCTATTGTTCAATTTCTATACTGAACAAGAATTTTTTTTAAAAAACTGCTTCAATTATACAACACTGGTTCATGTCTGATAGATTCATGGAGTTGCTCTATATATTTTACAAATTAATTGAGATATATCGGTTTTTTATCTAAAAATTATAAATTTAAATACAAAGAAAATCGTTATTGGTTTTTCTATTTCGATTCGATTTTTAATGGTTGCAAAGAGGCAAATGTTATCCTTGACGTCAACAACATAATATATTATTTTCGTTTATCCCTTGAACTAATAGTTATCAACTTAATTTTTTGTATTATTTTTTTAAATTGGGACCTTAGGGCTCGCCAACATCAAGGTCACTAGAGCCTTTTGTATAAATGTTGCACAATTAAAAATCTAAAAAACTTCTGAATTTGTGATTTTTTGTTTTTACGTTTAAAAAGTTGGGTTGATTAGAGATAGAAACTTCAAGTTTTGACACGTTGTTGCGTATTTACTGTAGAGACTCAGTAAAAACGGTTGTTAAGAAATTCCTATTCTAAACGGGTTATTTAGAGTAAAATGTTTTTCCAACTTTATCTTTTTTATCTACATCCTATTAACATTGAGTTATCATATCAGTTCTTGTATGAAAACGTTGAAAATTATTACACCAAAAAAAGGTTTTTGACATTTAATTTTTTGATATTTTATTTTTAGCGTTAAGAATAAACTAAATGATTTAAGATTTTCGGAACACCGTCGTTAGAGATAACGACGTGGTAAATTTCACGAATTAATTGGGATATAAACACTATTTCTGTATGTAAGTACTTTTAAATTAATTATCTAAAAACTTTTTATTGGAATTTCATTGGAATTTTCCATATTCCAATGTAAAATTGGTGACATGATTGAAAATGCTTGCTTCGTTGTCCTGAATATTTAACACATTCATCATAAATGAAAAAAAAATATTGAAGATAACTTGAAATTTAGATCGGGTGTCCCCAGGACATAGCATAGGGATGAAGTAGAGGGCAATGTTTTTTTAGAAATTTTATTAAATATTACAAACTAATTAAGATATCGCCAAGATTTTTGAATTTCAGCGAACAATTTAAATGACACATAATTAGAACGAAGCTGTAACTGCTTCACAAAACCAAAAACGCCTGTGGTGTGGATCAGAATCGGTCAGTCTCCAATAACTCACTTTCAAAAAGGAGAATGTGAAAACGTGTCTACAAACTAATGCTAACTGACATGCATATTATATCTATTCACTAGAAGTTAAGAAAGGAGACCTCAACCCACTAAAGGAAAGGTAAATTTGAGGATTCAACCTCCGCATGTTTCTGCGTACGACACAGTCCATACGTCCATCAACTAACAAGACAACTCGAACAACTTAACAAACAGGCTCGTGTGTTCCTCTGTTACGGTCAATAAGCCGTCCAAAAATTATCGGCAAAATCCGAAACCGACGAAAAGTGAGGAAATTATTTACATACAAATTAATACATATCAAATTAATTTGTTCGAGGCACTCCCAAAACATACCAAAAACATTTACTAGAGAAGTGTTTAATACTATAAGTAATAAATATAAAAGAGTAGTAGTGTAAACAATTAAATATTTCTCTCTTAGGATCTTGCGTACCAAGACTCGTCTGGAGTCATTTTCATAATGTCTTTTGGCACTACGACCTGCTTCTGATGCATTGGACTCATGTCGCACATGCCCGAAGACGTCTCCTCATGCACCTCTTTAGATTTAGTTAAAATGGGGAGGGTTAAGTACATTCCAACATTGTTTTCAGAAAATTAGCATCGAGGTCCTGGGGACATAAAGGTAAAATTCGAGGCAACCAACAAAAATCGAAGAAAACCGATACAGACAGTAACTGTAGTTAACTAAAACTGAGGCATTACTCTCCAAAATAATTATCAACAACTCCAATGAGAAAATTACAGATTAACCGTCGCTGAAAAACATTTCATTATAAGTTAGCTTTATGATTAGCAAGTCCAAGTCGGTCGTATGAACTGATTTCTGCGATTTTATAAACAGCTCGTCATCGCGTAATTGTCCGGCGCAGTCGCTACAAGACAGTCAAAGCCACCACACAGACGGGCAGCATTAACACCACCGAGTTACTAGGAAACCGTTAACAATTACACAGAGAGTAAAGAACTCCGAACGTAGTAAATCTCAGTTGCAGTAATTAAAACGGAACCCTAAGCGTGCGTCTCGCGGCCGCCAGCTGCAGCTAGACGATTCTCTGCAGCCAGACGGCGCGGGGCCGTTCCGCATTTCTAGACAATATCTGTCATTCCTAGACTTCGATGATGCCAACACGAAAAAAAAATTGTTTTTTCAATGCTTCTTTGTCTTTACCATGCTGATACACCGAGAACAAAAAGTGTAATTTAAACCCTGAGATCTAGAGGAAAGAAGTTAAAGGAATTCTGTGGAAGAAACACTCACTTTTCTAGACACTTCGCCTGGATGTTCAAATGTTTGTCTTGACACAATAAAACATAGTCACTACAATTAGGGACCCAGCGGAGGACTAATAAAGAGAACTGTCCTATCCACTACCCTGAACGTATGTGAAGAAGGTAAATGTCTACATCAGTTACACAAGACACTTGTTTGTGTGTCCTCGCTTTACGGCTCGCCGACATAGAGGTCATTAGTCCTAAAATTTTGTACAGGTAGGGAAAATGCAGTTACGCACTAAGGAGAGCCTACATGACTCTCCCCGCGTGTGGGACTCGTCGAATGACTCAACCATACCCACTAAAAACCCTCCTGAATTACAACATACCAAAACATTTTAAAAAACGTGGGAAAAAAGAAATTCTTTCGTTGCAGTATTGCAACCTGCAGCAAATTTGACGTAAACTGCGTAGGACTTTCGTTAGTATACTTCATAGAAGGGCTAAAACAAAATCACAAATGAAATTTTTGTACAACAGAAGTTCGCGAGTACGCTATCTCGGTAAATCTTGATCTGTACCTCAACAATGTATATGGAATTCGATTCCCGGCTGTTACTCATTTTTTTTAAATTTCCTATATTCTTCGGATAGAAGTATAAATATTTGATCAGTTAGTTATTGCATTGCTATCACTCCATTCACATTGCTATCACACGTACATTGCTATCACTCCACATAAACCGGGAAGTGCAAAAGAGTGTCGCGTCATTCAAGTCCAAAAGCTGTGCAAAATTGAGTAAAATGACTTTCTACGTTCTGTGTAATATAACCTCCACCTCGGTAATTAATGTATGTAACACAAACTTCAGTATCACAAAGGTAAACACAAAGTATATCGGTAGTCGTTGTATTATAACAAGTTGTTACTGTGCATTTTTGTGTAGCTCATTAAGTCGTATTAATGTCAACAGTGTCAAGAAGACTGTTTCAACTAAGTATAAAAATTTTAACATTTTAAACTATCAAATTTTGTATTTAATTTCTGAATTCCACTTTAAAAAACACTCGTGATCAATAATGTTCCTTTCACCTGTGGAATCTTTCCACACATGGAATCGGTTGACGATGTTAAAACAACATTTTTGTCACGGAATCTTTTGACAGTAATGTTGCGGCCTTATCCTGGATCCTGTATAATCAGTTTGAATATTACGTAAGAAAACTCACATCCTGTGATCTCACATCACTGAATAAGACCCTCACATCACTGAATAAGATCTCACATCACTGAATATTTTAATAGCAAATTTCCTGTTTTGGCTCAGTCACAAAAGTTGACAATGCAATCAATCGTTTTCCCAACTGTTCAAAATTCAGCATGAAAGTTCAATATTAAGTCATAAATATCGCAGTAGTTGTTAATTGTTAAGAAAAATAATTTGAGGGTGTTTAAATTTACCATAACTATTCGAATTATCGCGAGGAGGAAACGGTTATATCCATAATCTCATCAGAAATCCTACCCATTCGTATCTCTTAAGACCAAACATGATTGCTGAATCGTCACACAATATCTCGACAGCATCGGATCTAATATCAACGAGGTATTGATTCTCAGTCCCAACTCAGAATAAGAAATTCCCATTTCACTCATTCCTACACAACTTCTCAGGCATCACCTGGCAGAGCTACGAATTGAGAATACTTATTTCACTCACGTATACTTAAGGAGAAAACTTAAAATAACCTGGTAATTTATTTGTATTGTCAAAATAAAATATGCATAGTGGTGCAGATCTTTTCACCATTCTATTTCATTATGTATTTTATAATACTTTATGTATGATGGTGAATGTTTTATATGTTATATTATATTTGCAATCTTATGTAGAGCATTTGGCTGTTCGTAGGGAAGTTTTGTACCAACTGTTTTTCTGGAAAAAAATCGGACATTCAAAGTTCCATACAGATAATCCTGATCACAAACATAATTAAGGGTTCCTCTGTCAATAGGATTTGCATCCTTACGCATGAGGAACCAAATGATACAGGGAAATAAGACAGTCGTGCTATTTACCTCATACCACACTGACGGATGAAGTGACCGATTTTTTATACAACTCTGACAATAGGACACATTTCAATGACGTTTTAGTTGTCTAAGAGAAGAAAACATTTCGTATTTTACTAAAAGGTGATATCTTGAATTTTTTGCATTAAAACATTTCCAGCATTCGGAAGACCCCGCCAGGAAATATAATGAACGTTGCCGTGTAATCCTGAAACTAGGCTCAAAACCCGTAAATGTACTTTAACATTTCATATCAAAATATATTTTTCTCGCGTTATTATACGCAAAGAAAGAAGTGTAAATTAAAGAAATGCTCTCTCAATCACTTAGACTGTCCGTTGACGCGTAATGTAGTGGATAAATAAGGCAATATAAGTATGAACGTTTTAATAGGCCATCTTCGTGCCATTCTAGACGTGATTCGCTTTGTAGCGTTCTGTAAATGTGACTATTGCAGGTACACACAAGAAATTATATCAAAGTTTAATTACCAAGTAAACAAAATTAAAACACACTTACAAAGAAATCGTATCAAAGTTTTAAAAATTGACACATTAAGAATTTTGTAAAACCTTTTGAAGAACAATGACATCTAAAAACAAAGTGCACTAATTAAAGTTCGAATAATTTTACGTTTAGGTTAAATTTATAATAAGAGAATAGAAATTTTAGATGTTCCACCATGTTATGGGTATATTACTAAATAAAACTATACACACTAAAACCCGAATTAATTCACGTTTTTAGTCGTCATGGCATGAACCAAATTTGGCACTACAATGATGCGAGAGAATTCCAATTTTTGTAGTGCTCTAGAGAACACTGCACTCGTCTTCTACGTTGCTCAAACCAGGGACAATTCATGTCGCGTTGGCATTGTTCGACAAAATTGGCATCTGGCGCAATTTCTCAGGGTACCTCTGTTTCTCGCGCCTTTAATTTCACCACTGCAGTCACTCATCTTCATTCGCCAAAACTCACACTCTTTCATTACCCTTACAATCATTAATATCAATTTCTCCCTGTGTAGCCACCTCAGGTTTCTAGAACCACCATAACTACGCGTAAGGGAAAATAGGCGGAAGAATATTGCCTACATACATGAAACATGCGAACCATACAATTAGGATTAAGCTGTATTATCGATCCAGTTCTAGATATGTTTACTCACTATACTTGTGATGAAACATTACGCGAAAAAGAGTCTAGATATAATCCAGATTGTTTTTTGTTTTTTTTGGGTGGGGCTTTAGGGCTCGTCAACATCGAGGTCATTAGAGCCCATGATTAAAGTATCCAAATTTACAAATGCAGTAAAGTATCAAAATTAAAGTATCCTAATTTACAAGCCGCAGAGGGTTCACTTTTCCGTAATAGGGAATGAGACTTACGGAAGTGTAAAGCCACAAATATTTTCTTGTCCCACCGGAAATCATACCCTGGGTATCTCTGTGGAAAGCGAGCACACTAGCCTTGAGCNTTTTTCTAAAATAATAATTTGGTGAGAAAACGAATATAAAGGCACGACAGCGACGAAAATTATCGCCACTGAAGATATTTTCTACATCTCCCGGGATGTCGGGAACCCTCACCTGACGTTCCGTTAAAGCTGTCGCGCAATCGACGACCTCCGTCGACGGATCAGCTGTCTTGACGCAGACGCGCGCTCTCACACGCATAGACACGTTTCTTCGCTGTCTGGTCGCAGAAGGACGCGCCGACCGGCCAACGGGACTTCGGAGCAAGGATCGCCACCGAAATAGGACGGGTCGACGGCAAGGCGTGGGGACTATGCTGTCCACTACGCGTCGTGCCCTTTCCAAGGAGACACCACGCAAAAGGATTCCCGAGCGAGACGATCTGTCGGTGCTACGCAGACTACCATCAGATCCTCTCGTGGGAGCACTACTCTTCGACAGAGTGGCCACCATACGAAACTACCCCACGCCTCACGGAGAGACAACCGAATTAGGAGGGGAAGAAGTTAACAATTCAAGACGATACATTTGGTCACAAACCTCTCTGGTACTATAAGTCGAACAGGATCTTGATATTAAGCTGGGATTGTAATAGTTAGGATTGCGAAATTGGTTTCAGAATGGAAACCTCGCTTCAAAATCTGAATTTTACTACATTTCTTGGAAACTCGTCCAATAAATAATAACAGTTGTGATTAAGTATCGTATTATATTTGTGTGAAAAACAGAATAAGAAGCTTTCAATATACATTTCAAAAGATGTGGACATCAGAAAACTAGGGCTGATGTCATCGTACTATAACATCAGCCCTAGTAAACAAAAGCTCCTTTCCACGTCACTCCGTAGGATTGATGTTGAATTGATCTAGAATCCAACTCTCGAATTGTTAGAGGAAAAGTTAATATGAAAAAAAAAAAAAAAAAAAAAAAAAAAAAAAGTTTGATTAATTTTGATTCNACGAGAATTTCCGATTCCCGATAAAGCATCGTAGAAGCACTTTCAAGAAAATAATTTGTAGCTACGTTTACGGTAGTCGAGGATCATCCTTACTCACACTAATACTGGACATTGAAAAACCCGAGAGAAAGAATTTTCGTTAGCATTCATGTCAAAATAGCGAAAAGAAAATGAGTAAGTCTAATGGTATCGACTACGTATTTTTACTACATTAACGATGCTACGACTTGTTTCAGTTTACTTTATTCCATCAATTTTCCTTCTTACCCACTATATGGATACAACTGAAGTTGCACACAGCATATTTGCACAAAATCCAATTTTTACCGAGAGTTTGAGGTAGCATGTAGAAACTGGGATCCAACCATCGAACCCAACCATGATCGTCTCGGTAGTTATGTTCCAAAATTGTACAGTATTATTTAATAACAACGACGTCGCTCACAGTCATGTTTTCGGATTGAACAAGCTAGTCGACAATTCACAATTTATTGCAGAAAATATTACGATGATAAAGCGGGAAAAAGACAATGTACCCAGGAAGTTTCGAGGGATCCACTGAAGATGTCGATAGATTCAATGAAGGAACGGTTTTAATAGATCGTACCGAATTCAACCGTGGGACCATGGATTCTATAAGGAATCGGTTTCAACGGATTATAAAAAATTAGATTAAACTTTCATTGAAGAAGCTAACTCCCTTACCCCTGACTTGGCCATCGCTCACTGCGAGTGTCTCCCTCAGCAGTGGTGAGGGCGGCAGTGGCAGCAGCTACGGCAGCCGGTCAGCCACCGCCGTACCAAGGGAGCTACCGGTAGAGTGGCATTCTTCCTATTGCACTTCGTCATGCATACTTAGTATTTGAGCGGGAGTGAGTGCAAGAGTAGGCAGCGCGGTGCACACGTCGTGGCTACTAATGAGTCTCTCACCGCCTCCGTCGCCGCTGGCGCTGTTTGCTCAGTGAAGCGCGATACCATGCGGCCATTCTGTCGTCTGTCTCTCTCCTACACTGATAGAACACAGGCCGATTCATCCGTGAAGATTACACTGAACGATTTACTTGGCCAAATAACAAAAATTGAACACAAAAAATATCTACATATCCACTGTATACAAGTTACACAGTGAAACGATCGGCATCATAGCATTATTATTCCTGTTAACTTGTTGAGGAAATAATATAACAAAATGTTACTTCACAGAATAATACTTCAGGATAATCATATTCATGCATGTTGATTTGGTAATTTTTTATGTTATAGAGCCATGTCGAAGTACACTCAATCAAAATCATAAACATTGAGTAAAATTGTATAAACCTAATGTCTACAACGTAAATAATTTCCTGTCACTGAAATTTCTTATAAAATAAGTTCAACTCACCGATATCTGCCGCCGGATGAACCCTCTTCTCTTGGCGAAGAAGTTTGTGTTTCCTGGGCGCGACGGGAATCCATCTTCCGACTAGAAGGAAGAAGGGGGAAATTTATTATCAATAAAATAGAGCATGCGAATTATATTCTAATGTAAAACTCTTATCAGAACCGGAATAATTATTTGAATACAGTAGATGATGAGCACCCGTTACATATAGCTCCCACCGAATACATGTCTTAGTACACTGATATAGTATATTTGAGTACAGTTTTCGTAATTAATGCAATCTACTTTCTAATAATACCAACAAGACATATAATTAGGGTATATACATTTGAACAAAATAGGTTGAAAAGTCCCACACCACCTAAAACGTAAAAACGCATAACATAGAAAAAGTACATAGAAAAAGTTTCAAAGAAAATCGGTTTTCGAATGAAGTTGGAGGTGATGGTAGTGGAAAAAGTAAAGGACTCGCGGAAGGAAATACGAAAATCGGATTCCCTCTAATTTCGTACATACTTCCACGAATATAGAAAATAGCAATCCTAAACCACTATAACAACGAACACCGTGTCGGTAAAGAGAAAAAAGTAGTGCGGAACTTTTTCTTAATAATTACCGTAAATATTAATAGCAACGAAAAAAATATTTTCGGAACAAAAATAAGATTTATGGTATGATAGCGTTGAAGTTTTCTTCTGATCTTGACCGGACCATATTATGAAATAACTCGGGTCAGAAGAAATTTTTGAAAAATTGTGCAGAGCAATTTTTCATCGTCATGAGACCAATATTTCTTTGCCCATATTTTATCAACAATAGTGAGAAATACTTATTGTAAAGAAAACATTCTATGATTCGAAATATAGAATCGTCATGGATTTTTAGAGATTAAATAGCCATATTCGTAATTATACTAAAACATACTCACAGTTCAATTGGACATCGAAGTACCACCAATTGACAAGCAATGTGGATTTGATTGGTTGACATGGAGGCAATGTTACTTACACACTTCACTAGATAAAATTTAAATCGCTACTACACCTAGTAATGGACAACACTCTTCTGATTGCAAAACACTACTTTAACAGGGATGCGTATTTTATATCAAGAGAATTTCAAAATCTTTTCGAGCTAAAGAATTCTCAGTGATTATAGAACTGTGATCGCACATAATTCACACATAATTCCAGTAACACGTTCATAGTTCACATTGAAACTTCTGAAAGGAGCTAACAATTATTTAAAACTGTTCAGTGCAGCTAAGATGACCATAATTTCACAACCAATAACGTTGTTTCTTTACACAACATTGGAAATTTCACAGATGAAAAAAGTCCTAGGCATGCAGATACTCTCTTCATACATTACAGAAAATAACCACAATGCAACGGATCACGACGCAGTGTTGGGCTACACTAACTCGGAGATAAACAAATGACCACAAAATCGCTTAGTTTTATCAATTCCGATAATTTCTTGGCGCCTTTCACACGTTCCACGGAAAGATGAGAAACCATACGATTATTCAGTTAACTTCTATTAATATTATTCTCAAGAATATATGATCCACGTAGAATAAGACAGAAAAATATGACATTGTCAGTTCATGCTAACCCGAGCTTATTTCCAACATCATGCAACAAACCTTGATCATTGTTGAATATTTTAACGTAGAATTCATACAAAACAATATTCATGACATACAATCAAAAATAATTTGTGTGTGATTTAAGTTCCACGCAATTTTATGAAATCAGTCAGGGTCTCCGCTATTTACTCAATACGTGTTAGTTAAAAAGAAAGTACGAAAGAAAAACACATATACTTTCGTTTCACAAATCATTGTTGCGTCTCAGTTCCAATTGATCAGAACGTTATGTGGGACATTGTTGATGGGTCAGGTAGATTTTAGGAAGCATTCATGTCCAGTGTGCCAATTGTTTCGACAAATGAAAACATAATAATTAAGGAGGTTCAACAGGAAATGCGGTGGTCAAATCAGCTAGACCAATATTTTCATATGTCTTTGATTCCCGAAGTAACCGTTCAGGTTTGTCAACGTTGAACATGTGATTCGGTTTGTCAATGTCTCGCGTGTAAACTTAATGTAGCGAAGTTTTATGTAAGGAAAATGTCTAAAATGGAAAATAATTAGAATAGGTTTTATGGAGAGAGACAAGATGGTGATTGAAAGGGTTAAACTACGGAGGAAGGACGCAAGACACGGGAAGAATATACTAACTATATTCATTAGCTATAGTTGCTTAGATAGACCTAACCTCACAAAAATGACAAATATAACACTGTATTCGTAAATAGGAAAATAAAAGAAATATAATTAGATCGTGATGTTGTATTCAGCTTTTACTTCCCTTGAAATAAGTGTAATAGAAAATATTTTATTGAAGGTGCCAAGGTGGTTCCAACTTTTGTCATGAATAGTTATGTACAATGAAAGTAAAAAGAATATAACAAAATTGGGAAAGTAAAAAAAGTGAAAATACGAGGAGCTAAGAATATTAATATATACTGATGCTTTTTATCACTACTAATAATTATTTGGTTCTGGCTACAACCTTTCTTTCAAGTAAAATATGAAAATTTCCGTAAAAATGAAATTACAAATAAAGTGTACAAAATGGATGGGACAAATGTTAAAATTTTTGTTAAAGATACATAAAAGAAATAATAATATGAAAATGGAATTAAATTGAAATTTATTAAATATAATTATTATTTGTATAATTATTTAAAAAGATATATAAATATTAAGAAACAAATTCTTAATACCAATCTTTCTTCATAAGTTACAGAGGATTTATATCTCATTGTTTCAAAATTGTTGTATTGCGGTTCCTATGCTTCTTTTTTGTTCAAACAAATGCGATTCGTGAACGTGTATAGTGCGACAATGCCAAATCTAAGAACTGACGTTTGAGGCCATGGAAGTTTGTATTTTTTCGACATAAAATTATAAATGTTTCATTTAATAACCCACCTCAGTCCATTTTTTTCGAGTTATTTGTAATTAAGTCCTTTTTTATTTTACTCAGTTCTCACTGTTAATTATTTAGCTATGTTCCAAAACATTTGGAAGGTCATCATATCTCTATAAGATGTCATGCTAATTGAATCGAAAAACTGAAAAATTGGTTTTGCGATTACTCGCTTCAAAACCCATGAATTTGTAAGAATATTCAGATCAATAATGAATTAGTGTGCCGAATTTCACAGAATTCTCACTGTTAATTCTTCTACCGATAGAACCTCCTTAAACTAGGAATTATAATCGAAACCCTATAAAAAGAACATGATATTTAGTTGTAAATTAAAGAAATACAATTCCATCCATATAAGTACACATTTTGTCTAGAATTAGAGAGACAGTTGTACCTGATAAAGCAAGCAAATCAAAACTAAACTAGTGGTGCAAAACCATTACACATACGTTCTCATATACGTTTCTCAATCTGCAGCATAGACCGACAAAAAATATCGTTATGTAAAAGTAATTTCGTTGTAGACAGAAATTGATGTATTTTCACATCTGCAGTGCGTTTGCTGTCCTATGTATTTTATCGTTATATCTTTCATTTCAGTTTACGAAAAGTGTATTCTACGACTGCTTGGTTCATTTACACTGCTAAATATTATACGGCACAGAGCTAGTGACCCTGCGGTGCGGGTGTAACCCATCTATTGCGTCGACACACGCTCCCTCGCCGCACCGCTGTCAGCTGCCCTGGCGCGCAACCGGGGATTAGGCCTCCCCGTCATTTTTTTTATTTACTTTATTTTACAGATTTTAATACGTTTCACACAGATTATACACTTCACATACATTCTCATTTAGCCATATATATACTAAATACTATTCAATCTTCTTGAAACCTTAAACTAATATGTAAGTGCAGCAGACATAAATTATTTTACTGCGTCTATACCAAACTTTCAAGCCAAGTACCGCTAATGCGGATATAATGCATACTAATTCTACTTTACGTACAGAAAATTTAAGCAAAATCGCAGGAACAGTTTTTGAAAAATCTTCAAAAATTTACTTTGACCTTCAAGTGAAATGCCCTTTGTGTTCAAGTAAAATGAAAATTGAAAGCCGTGCATATGTCAGAAGTAAATTCTACCCTAAATACGAAAAATGAAAACAAAGTATTTTTCCGTTCGGATAGGAGTGCTGCGCACAGTCGGACGGACGTCCAGCCTAAAACCACCTTTTCGGAATCAGTGGTCTCCGAAACGGACATTTCCGCAAAATCTCGTTTTCGAATTTTTTCACGATTACAATACTTTCTATATACTACGTATATGAGAAAGTAACATTGAATAAAATATTAGAGACACGAATACTAGTAGAAAACATATTGCACATTACAATAGAATAGTTGACGTCTTTTATTATCTCAATCTATATCTGATAACATGAGATGAACTCTTTTCTTCAGACTTCAATAACCGCCATAACGAATAGCTTCCTAATTTCACAAGCAATTAATTGAGTCATTGAACGAAAACTACATGATATTTCCCAGTGTAAATGTTGATGTTCCCTAATCCTGCACTATTATTCCCCTGGTCACAAATGACGTTGAATCAAATTGCCGCTTAACTCGCCTCACATAATACTACCGAGAGTATATTGGCCTCACCATTCCACGCTCTTTCATATGACTCGCCTTTTTTTCATTCCACAATGATATATCTAATAGCAGGCAAGGATATCGTGTCCTTTATTCCAGGATCGAAGACTTAGACATACTATTCAGTTCATAGTGCTACTGGAAGAAGCTCGTTTCCTCACTTCCCAATACTTCAAAAAGGAAGGTTATCTCCTTTGATTATAAATACAAACTTTCACTTATGTCAGAGAGTAAACAATACTTCATTTAAATCTCACATCCGAAAACATGTAAAACTTGCATTTTTATTTATGAATTGGTAATGTCAAGACTGAATTACTGATGGAACACCTTTGCTTTATAAAGCCTCCAGTTCAACACAATACTCGAAATAAGACGAATGTTCACAATTCTGGCATCTCAAACACTGACAAAAAAAGATACCTAAAATCGCACAGTAGAAAGATGTCATAAGGCAAACTCCGCGGTTAATAACTATATTGATTTGAATAAAAGAAATTCATATTAGTTAAAATCTGAACCAAATTTTAACATTTTTCGACATTATTGTATTACAACATTAATTGTTTTTTATATCATTATTATGTTTTCATATTTTATACGAGTATGACTATTCCCTCAATACGAGTATGACTATCTCAAAACTCTCGCAAAATTTGTTAAAGTGTAGTTTGAATGCTTAAGGAAAGAAACGTATATTATTCATAGCAACTTCAAAAAAAAACATTCCCATGAGCTAGTCGTTTTCAGGAGTACCACCTACATCACCGCAGCATGACGCTCCGCCACGCAGGAAGATAAGTTAAAATGCGTCTAAATTAAAAAGCGACAAGCTCCCCACCCTTACCCCGGGAATACTAGGAGCATATTATCTCCAATATTGTGAATTTACAAAGCATCGGGAGCGTCGTCATTCATCAACGGTTCTGAAATATCCAGTTTCAAATGTATTATCGGTTTTTTCTGCATTTCTAACTGACATCACACGTAGAAATTTCGAGTCGTAACGATGTCGTTACAACGTTGTCAAAGTCGTGGCGACGTCACAAAACAACGTTGTGAAGACGTTGCCAACGTGTACACATGTAACCTCGATTCAACGTCAGAGAACGGTCATTCAACGTCTTCACAACGTCAGTCATTCAACGTCTTCGTTCAACTCCGTGTAACGGCGGCAAAACAACATCGTCATACGACTTTCTTGAAAATGTTGATGTATCATTTTTATTACAACTTTTATGGATATTGTCCATCGTCTTACCTTGTTAAATCATATTCTATGACTTGTAACACTCATCCAACTTAACAATCTCCGTCTTTTAAGTCCGACTACGGAGTGATTCGATCCAGGGTCCTTTCCATTTCTAGATGAGCACGCTAACACTGAGCTATTGCAACTGCTAAGTTTTTATTCTGTTGTATTGCTCAGACTTACTATTGGTACCATGAATAGTAAACACGTAAAATAGTAATCTCCGTATACAAGTAAAAGGTAGGATGTTCTCGGCAAAATTAATTCTTGGCGAAAATGCACCCAAGTAGAGTTCCAACTTCCATTACCAGATGGCAGTGAGAGACTGGACGTCGAAATAGAGAATGTGGTTCCGATCATCCAAAAATAAATTGGCCACAATTAACGGGAACGGAGACCCTTGCTCTATTATAATAATAATTATTATTATTTATTATAACTGAGTCGTCTCGACGTCGCATAACTAAGTCGTCACGACTTCAAATTCCGAGAAATACGACGTCGGGACGGTGTCGTTTATTCGACGTCGGGACGGCGTCGTTAATTCGACGTCGTCCTTCGACTTGATATCGACGTCGAAATAAGTCGAAAGTCAGCTCAACGTCGGCGATTTCTGCGCTGGATTCCTTTCCACCATCCTCCCCCCCCCCACTGGGGTTAAGATATCTTTCTACATAAATTTTCTAATTTTATGTTTGAATATACTGAATAAATAGTTTTTAAAACAGAACATTTCACATATGTTGCCTAATCTTGAAATTCACGTTTTGCATCAAATGTTTCATACTTATATTCATTATATACTTATAATTTACGGACATGCATAATACAAAGAAATATAACAAATCTCAGAAGTAAAATGCAACAGACATAGCCCAAATATGGACCATTTTGTTCGGAGTTTCGGATATATTTAGTGGTTTGATTTAAATAAGAAGTACTCGGTGATAATTCCACCATAGCGCGCGCAGTAATACTCGCTCCGTTTCCACACGAATCACTGGTCTTTAAAGATTGTTTACCAAGTCTCTAGCTCCCTAGCATTCTCTGAATTGATAGTGATGTTACTACTTATATAGACAGCCACATCTCCCAACGATCAAGATGTAGGACAGGAAACACTTTCTTACTCCACCATGATTATCACTAGCCACATCATAACCCAGCTCTTTCTCCACTTTTCCTTTGGACACTTTGAGTGGATATGATGGGGTAACCCTTTGCTTATTCCGGAAAGTATATTCACTCATTATCTCCCACGTGTTTTTAATTGTTTTAACTGCATTTTAAACAATCAATTATTTGAAACGTTAATAAAATAAGTATTTTCATGTATTCACAGTTCATTTTCTAGAATAAAAAAGACGGAACCAATTTGAAAAGAATATTGACACTATACATGTACGTAAAGAAAAACGTGCGACGCTTATTTGACTGAAGCCGTTCATTTCTTCAAACATGGGAATCAAAGCAATTTACACGCATTTCATTTATTCCTTAATCCGTCAGTTGAAACTGCAGTGCCTAAATCTGAAGAGAAGCTTTTAAAAGAGTCTAGTTTATCCCAGCAGCACTAGGATACCAAACAGCACAGTTCTGCCATAAAACGGAACTCTGGACCCGATCTGGAAGAGGCAAGTCTTTGGAATGCGGAACGCTATGATTCCTTGTGGCTGATGGATCTGCGAGTGCAACTGGCATTTGAGTACTGCTATGATGGAAGGAAAAATGACATTGAACACATGCAGGAGCTCCACATGGCGGTAGGAGTTTCAAAGCACACGTTACTGGAATCCGCTCACAGATAAAAAAGCACTCAAGTCGGTTTTGTGACAAGAGCACGTCGTAGACTAGTACTTAATGAAAAGTGTAAATACTATGGAAAGAAACAAGCCACATCTAGTCAATGCAAAGAATTCAGACCTAATACCACTCATGCGGGCGAGTTGTTCGAACTTCCTCGAGTTAGAAATACCTCACTCCGCTCAGGAGAGGGTACAGAATGTTGGGCTGAGTAAAAAATGGAACACAACGTCGAAAAGGGTGATCAATGGGTCATCTCTTGTCATTCGCTAAAACAGTAAATATACTGACACACATTCAAGATTCCTACGAAACGAATGGCGCTCCCAATGACGTCATTTGAGCGAGCAGACAAGCGTTCCCTTGGACGGAGGTTGCTCAGTTCCTGAGAAAACGATGCATTATTTGTTTGCCCTTGTCTAGACGCAAAAGGAACGTTAATTGTCGAAACACGGCAGTGCAGTATAGCGAGGTTGAAGACGGTATGGTGAGGAATCTGGCTACAGGTCTGTACCAAATGGTGCTCGTCATGATTATAAACACGTAGAATGGGACGTACAATTAAAAATGGTTGAAGAGGAACACAATAAGTTGATAACAATAAGACAGGAAGAAAACTCAACGTGTTTAACTCCTGTTTATATAGGAAATACAATGACACTTAAAAAACCTCTCGAGTTGTACAATTATATATAGGAAAACCAAAACTTAAACTACAAATTCATGAACTTGAATACACCCGTCATGCATTGTTTAGAAAAAGCCGAACAGATGAGTTTTAAAAAATTACGAAAGACGCCGAATGAATGCGCTGATAACAGGAGTGTCTCTAGCCAGTCACATATATCGAGCATTGATTTCGCTAGTCATATTACCCAGTAAAACCAAGTTCACTTCCAAGTACCACACTACAATATTTTTAACAAAACCTCAAGAAATCGTCTTGAATATGCTACAAAAAGATAAAATGTTAAATATTAATATATATGATTGCCTTAACTCATTTTTTTATGACATTGAAGTGGTCTGAGATGGAGAACGAGATAATCTTCTAGAGACAGAAAGCACCTCTCCGCGGCAAATGATGTACAAATGACATTATGGTGAAATGTAATGATTCGATTGTTGAGGTGGAATGGAAGGCAGGGGAAATCTTTAACTATTCTATCTTATTATTTACCTTAATATTATAAACTTAAATCACACACGGTAAGAAATCTACATTATACTGCAATAATTGATGTAATTCAAATATTACTATAATTTTTTCGGGTGTTTTTCAAATGACCGCCAACACTATAGAATATTTTCATTCGCTAATTACTGGATAAGAAAAGAAATTTTATTGCATGTCTGTAGAGTGAACAATTTTGCCTTGAAATATACTGAACTAAATACGAACTCATTTATTTTGAATAGTAAATACCCATCAGATTGCAACTTTGCCTACACTCCGTTTAATAGTTCATGAATAAATGTATCTCAGTAGTTCAATGTTTTATATGTGTTTTTATTTTACTTTTGGAGTGGAATACGACAGATTGCGGAATGCAAGAAAGTCCGCGTCCTTATTTATATTTTCATTAATGCAATTAACTCTGGTAATTTCGGTCGAATGGGAAGGAGAGTGTAAAATGTTCCCAAGCATCCCGCAGTATTCAGTATGTCGTACGTCTTGGGCGAGCGCAGAGACGAGCCCTGTGGCCACCCAGGGCGACGAGAGCTTGTTTCACATGTTGTCCGCCGATGCTCGGTACACGCTCATCCTGCACGTCCCCGCCGCCGCTGTCGCAGCACCTGTCAACCAGACTCCTTTTTTACGAAGAGCGGTACCGCGCACGACAGAGCGCCGCTCAATTGCATGAAGTTTTACAGGCACTTCGCCTTGCCTCGCAATGCTTTGCAGGAATTTATGAGGCTGCACGTCGAATTCACAAGAGTGCGCCTCGATCAACGTCTTCATAAGAAGAGAACACCGGAAGTGCAGAGGATTCTAATGTCCACGTACCTCGAAACCATAACTCCACATTAAATGTTATTGAATTTTAATTCTTAACTCTTTTACAATAAACATACAATTTTTTATATTTATAATTTTGGCTTCAAAATTCCGTATTCTACTCATAAAAGTACAACCACATTAATGAAAAAAAATATAGAAAAAGTAATCGCGCACAGAAATGAGTTCAGTCCGAAAGTTTAGGTCTTCATAATAACCGAAAAACGTAAGTCAGTCTAGTATTTTATTCTCGTCAGTTATTAGATGAAATACAACGTATCAACTCCCTCCAACAAAACGCCTCAATTTTGGTTCAGTCGCATTATTTATTTCTGGTATTCAGTCACTTCCTATCAAAACTACTTCTCTTCTTTCTATTTCTCCTTCACAAAAAAGTTATGGATAATTATTTGACTGAGCCACACTTCCAAGCCACCAATGGGTCATAACCCTATTGTTTCAGAGATAAGTGAGTTCCATCTGTTGCGGCTCTCTTTCATTCCAAAAACAGTAACACTTTCATTCCAAAAACGCGGTCCAGCAAAAGGTAAAAAGCAACAATCGTACGTCCAGCAAGATTGTAACCATTTTACTCGTGCGTGTTTCATCGAGCAACACCAAACAGACGGATGCGTCACAACCATTGTTATTTGGGCGTTGTGGATTATTACAAGCTTCTATACAAGAGATTGGTAAAATCTACACGCGATGACGAACCCCAAGCGAATGAATACGTTCCATAAACACTCGTGTGCGCATGAAGTCAAACCACTCTTCCCACAGCACATCGCCACCACCATCGCCGTCGCGTCGCCACGACTGCCAGAGCAGAATCGCCTGCCTGCCTGCCTGCCTGGTCGGACGACCTGTCATTCCGCTCAACAACTTTATTTACAGCCGCTTCTCCAAAAAGCGAGCGCTCAGGGACAGCCCTAAGTGGGTCATTGTCTTTGAAAAGGTGCCGCAGCCGCGTAGGGCTCGTGACATGTGCGCTGGATCGTTACAGAGAGCAGTGTTTGCCTCCCCCGAAAGCGTTGCTTCGTCTCCTTCTCTTTTCCCCGCCTCCCGGGGGCCGTTCTGAGAAAAGGGAGGGTCGAGTAATTGCGAGATTCGCTTCATGAACCTTGTAGGTGGCCTCCGGCGGCGGCTCGAAGTCTTTTTCTCCTCAGCGCAGGAAGAGGAGGTACGGCACGGAGTGATTGACCGATTCATGTTTTAGTCACAGACGACCAACTCCAGCAGCAGCAGCAGCAGCAGCAAGTTCTACGTACTGCGCGATATTCTTTTGTATCCGAACAAGTTCCATGCATCAATAACGAATTTGTTAAATGACACTACAATTACTAGAAAAAACTGTTTAGCGGGCGTAGCACGTTAAATAACATTTTTCAAAGCATTATTTCTTGTTCTATCAAGAAATGTATTCACAATCATATGCTAAGTTTAGTAGCGCGTTGGAATACCAATAAACATGTATTCATGATGAAGTCATAAACGTCCGCATCAACATAGAAAAATGATTTGAAAATGGTTAAGGACATTCGGGACCCAAAATGCGAGTCCAAATTTACCTACCTATTTTTGAGGCGCAAAAATTCACACGTGTATTAACTAAGTTGTACGCCATAGAAAAATACAGGGAAAAAAATCACACAAATAATAACTCGTAGAAATTGTCTTTCAGCAAGTTGCGATTATGCTGAGTGTTTCGGCCGACGGAGATGCCGTAGGGTCGAGTCACAAACACAACTTATATTACAATCACGCTTGTCTGAAGTGGGAATCCAGCCCACTCCCTACAACTTATAGACTTACTACTTCTATCTTGCATCCAGATCAATGACGATTGTAATGATATCCAGAGGTGAAGACACTTCTTCAAATGTACGAACAACAGGGATAGTGGAGGAAAAATATCCTTTCCTACATACACCCCAGCAATATAACACTTCTCCGTGTCAAACATATTTTCCCCACAAATTATTATTATTATTATTATTATTAATTTCATGTCTTATTTTATGATGAGATGAGATTCAGGGCATCAGGTCTTCAACCAAACAAGATTTGTGCGAAGGAATTGGGGAGGAGAGATTTTGGATTCTCGGGAAATGTCAGGTGCCGAACGGATATTGGTCAGGAGGAGCTGAGGGAAAACCCGGCGAAAAACCTCACCATAGTACGCCGAGCGGGGAATCTAAGCCTCGTACTTCCTCAGATCGTAGGGAAAGATGTTGTCTGTAACGCATTTGAATAGACGGAACAATGAGGTTGTGGAAGAGCAGGTCCCGTGGCTTGCACGTACCACATCTCAAATAAAGACATCTAATAATAATAACTAGAAGATCCAGGTCTAGAAATTCGAGTCCAGTACTTACTTTTTAAATTCTTAAACTATAAAGCTCCAATCAATATTCAAAATTAATTTTCGAGATACAGAAAATTCTAAAAAATGAAAACACATTGAATAGCTTAAAAACGATTCACCGGAAAAACCTTTATTGGCTGTTCATTGTATTACATTTCATTGTTCATGTGTTTCCCTCTCTCTCTCTCTCTCTCTCTCTCTCTGCGACTATTATTCATCCCAGCGAGATCTTTGATTGCTTTCATCCCTAGACTTCCTTTCTCCAAAACTAAGATGCTTGCCGTTTTACTTTATCGATGTTCTGATAAATGTTTGTCAGGATGTTCATAAGTTTGAAGTTCATCCGGTTTCAAGAGCTATAACATTTGAGAATTTTAATCAAATTAGGTGAAATCATCTGAATTTGTCTAATATTTTAAATTTTAATCAGTCTTTCGTAAACTGAAATTTAGGCTTTTGTGTGTGTGTGTGTGTGTGCGTGAGTGAGAATGAAAAATATTCCACTTTTGAGTTCATCAATATAAAATTCACCAAAGTAAATTGCACAAATTTCAAGTAAAATGTCGAAGATATTGAGTAAAAAGGTCCTTCATCTGAACATCTTTCTTGTGAGCATATTGTCTGAACTGTTTTGCACGATATGTTGCATCATAAAAAATTCCTTCGGTTCCAAAAATACCGTTCCTACATGTTTTCACCCCATTCCTAAATACTACGTCGTTAATTCCGATTTCGTCTTCACGCCATAAGAAGGAAAAGAAGTGTTGAACCGTAATAACTCGTTGGTCCCTATGAGGAGCGAGTACTCTTGCATGCACACTATCAACTAGCCCCATATAATGACTCAAACGTTCGCAGTTCCTAGAACCGCTGGAAGGTAGGACCTAATGGGACCTGAAAAAAGTATAAACACGTATCTAATTAGTCAAGCGCAAATATATCTTCCGTTTTAGAGCTCCAGTTGAAGAGAAACCGTCGCCAAGGGGCGAACATCGTATCAATAAAAGTAATAGCTTCCAAGAATTTTATTGCTGAAATTTTCATGAACGTAAGCATCCTAGCGCTAACAGCAAGTGGCAGTACTCGCAGAAAGAAAGTGCAGTTCCGGATTCAGCACTTAATGCGTTAAAAGGAGCAAAACAACACACAACACGTTTTTATGGAGAGGTCGTAAAGGCAACTTTGTAAATCTGAGTGCTTTATTTATTGTATTGGAAGCGTTTGCATCAAGTTAACACTTCATTACCACAAAATGCTATAATTTCCCGTTTCTTTAATGCTTCAACGCAAAACATTCTAGAAAATAACAGAATAGCGACATGAAGTAATTAATAAAACAGCTAACTCAAAAATAATCAAATTACAAGACAAAATTCTCGTGGCGAATATAGCAAAAGATCACACAAAACAATGATCTACAATCTCGATTACTCAATAACAAAATTTTCACTTGAAAATTGCTAAAATTTTCTATCAATAATGTTTCCTCTCTAAAAAGATCATATTTAAACATGCTTTCTCTCCTAAACTTCCATCGATAAACTATCTTAATTCAATATACTTAATACTCCTAGTCTTAAGCGTTAAACGTCACTGAAATTCGACTAAAATTTCATTTTGTGCGCTTGTTTGCTTTGCATGATTGTAGGCTCCGAACTCTAAGTTTATTTGAAAACCATCTTAAAAATATACCACAAAATGTCATCAGAATGAAGGAGGAGATATAAATCATTTAGCAGATCGGGAGTAGGATTTAGACATGTAATATTAAGTTTATACTACGGCCATTTATAAAAATTAAAATATTGGATTACGACGTTTACGAAAAACCGATGCAACATTACTGTCTTCATATAGTACATGTCTAGTTTTTACATTTCCCTGTTATCACTATTGTGTGACTATAGCGACGCGACCACTTCTATATTGAATTAAAGTTTAATCAATCACGTGTTTCGCAGTCCCCTATTTTTGTGCGTTCACAGGTTAGTTGATTACAGGCTTTATGGAAATTGTCGCGTTACTACCCGCCCTAAGAACATCGACCCTGAAAACTTCGAAAAATCCGTAAAGAATACTATTATTTTTATTCACGAATGAAAATTAACTCACTTCACTTTTTGGATTGAAATACAAAGGGGGTAACGGAATAAGAATGGTGAAATGCCCCCAAACTGTTTCGAGTTCGCCATTGACAAGGTGCCTTCCGTGGGTCATAAAACGTGTTCTGAATCGCTTTTACGTCACCTTGCCGACATCCTGTAAAATAACGTTTAAAGTATTATTATTTATTCTCACTTTTTACATACTTCTCAAAAATATGTTTTAGACCACTACTATCATTTTCTACGAACACTTAGTAAAATGCTACTTCTATGAAATGTAGAATTGAAGCAATTTTTCGTAAGGTCATTTCACCATTCTTATTCCACTACCCCCGTTGTTGATTTACAACCATCCATTATCGAGGAAACCATAGTTTCGCACAACAAAGTCAATTCTTGGATAGATAAAATCCTTTAAAATTTAAATATATATCTGAGAAAAATTTCTCAACGAAATATTAAAATTTGGTTTCATCAAATAGATCATTCCTGAGTTATAAATTTTCAAAGCACTAGACGCATCGAGAAGTGTCAAATACACATCCTTCCTTTGTTCTACACAAAAAAAAATCAGTCAAATATGATAAAACGTAACATTTCACATCAATCAACGCAGAATAGATTACGATAAATTTTTGTATATTCAGCATTCGTATGCATCTTCTGGATCCCCTTTATACTCATACGCCAAAAGCGATATTTATTTTTTTTCGCCGACAATGGTGTTCACTGTACCACAAACAGAGTACGTATTTAAACAGGCAGTAGTTTTTTTTGTAAGAAAGAATTTAAATTGATGCAACTATATTTTCACGAAGATCTATTTGAAAAATAAAACTTACATACACTTTAATAATTAACAATAACGAATGTACGATATTAACTTACATATGTGTTATGTTTACCGGCAATAATATATACTAACCAAAATAAAATTAACAAATGTACGATAATAACTAACAATAACAAATGCACGATAATAACTAACAACGAAAGTACGACAATAATTAACAATATCGAATGTACAATAATAATTAACAATATCGAATGTACGATAATAATTAACAATAACGAATGTACGATATTAACTGACAATAATGAATGTCCGATAATGACAAACAATGAAGAACGTACGATAATAATTAAAAATAACGAGTATATGATAATAATTAACAATATCGAATGTACGATTATAATGAACAATAACGAATGTACGATATTAACTGCCAATAATGAATGTACGATAAAGACTAACAATAACAAATGTACGGTAATAACTAACAATAACGGATGTACGATAATAATTAACAATATCAATTGTGCGATAATAATTAACAATAACGAATTTACGATATTGACTATGAATAATGAATGTACGATGATGACTAACAATAACGAATGTTCGATAATAAGAAACAATGACGAATGTACGATAATAATTAACAATAACGAATGTACGATTTTGACTGACAATAATGAATATACGATAATGACTAACAATAACGAATGTACGATAACTAACAATGAAGAATGTACGATAATAATTAACAATATCGAATGTACGGTAATAATTAACAACAACGAAAATACGATACTAACTAACAATAACGAATGTATGATAATTCATAACGATAACGAATGAAAATAACATTCCGTTCGACAATAAGAACGTTTACTTTTATTTAGCAAGACACTTTTATGTACCTGGGTAATATAGCGAAGACATTTTTCCCCATCTGTTGGTTGTAGGTAAGATATTTAGCATTAATCATTGTAAATAGGGCATCGGAATAGTTATGGATTATATATATATATATATATAT
>NNCF01126477.1:70758-93360 GCA_002313205.1 Laupala kohalensis
TAACACTATACTCAGAATAATCTATAGTTCGATAATAACTTGTACATGTAAATTTACAAACATATTTGCGTTAAATTACAAACATATTGACATAATATATGTATTATAACTCGCAGGTAACTTTTTATCTTATCTAGGAACTTTTGCTGAAATTTTTGAATCCGCCTCTGCCTTAGGGCCTTTGATCGGAATTGATGGGATGGTCCCTTGCTTGCTTCCGGAGAGTAAATTAGTTTTTTTCTCCTCCACGTGGTGATACGCAGTTTGTACTGTTTCTTGACAATAAATTTATTTATTTATTTAATTATTTTTACACATCGATTTACACCTCCTCCCCCTCAAGGGGTGCTAGTGGCGTATTTCTTCCGTGAGGGCTTAATTTAGACTCGCACGATATCGGGATTTCACTATCAACTCGGCGACGCCGAAAACTGTGGACTCAACCCTGGTATCTGTCATGTTCGATAACTTTTCCATGGCACCCCTTTACCTAGGGTACCGGGGTTTATACGGGTTGATGTGAATTTTGGCGTCTACGGGAATGTCACTACTAATTCAGCGGTCCAAAAAACTGTATGATCAACACATATCCGTCATTTTCGTATATTTTTATACATCATCCCATTCCCGGAAAGAGCATACTCCTTCACGGGGGTGATCGCGGACTTCAGTGGCATTAAGAGACTCCGCTCTTCTGCTTCTTACAGAATTATGTATTTAACATCAATATCGGTCTATTCTTCGCGGGCGTGTGCACAACAACTTGCCGAAGTTTCATCACAATCGGATGAATGATATAGGAACGTATAAAGAACAAATAAACAAACATTCAATTTATTCATATAGATATGTGTACTAAAGTGTCATCATTTATCATTTATTTCGTATAATAATGGAACCAAACATTTGTCAACTTTTTCTACATATTGCTCTTACGATGCTTTTCTTTTCTATGAGAATTATTTTTATTTTGAGTAACCAAGTCCTCAAATATAAATTATGGGAAATAAATCAATTGTGTTACAAAGTAACCAGCTGTTGTTGAAAATATTTCTGTTGACTAAAACAAAAAGAAATACAACAGGACTTTATTTTCACATAAACAAAATTTCAGAGATAGATATCACATAAACATACGTTTACAATGCAATTGGCCCTCAATTATAATTTTATTTCCGTTGTATAATTTAAGTGAGAAATCCTATCTCTGCAATTGTACATTGGCAAAATTTTAGTTAATTATTTTTTAAGGTAATACTATCAAGGTACCTGGCGGGTTTATAATAAACCATTATTGGTTGAATTTTTTTTTAAATTTGAGAACCCAAGTTCTAAATTTTTATTTACTGAATTTCACATTATTGTGGGTAACAAATGATTCTCAAAACTACATAATATCTCTGTTCAGATTAATTTGAAATATGTGACACAGACCCAAAATTCGGAGCGTTATGTAAGTTATATTAATGCGCCATAATCTCCACCACTATTCACCAACCAATTGAAGGTATTTGTAATTTTCTTCTTAACATGCATTGTAACTATTTCATTTTAAAATTATATACTCGCACGTCCACAAGGTCTGTATTTTTCCAACATTTATTATCCAAAAGCATAACGAATTCCACTATTATTCGTTATTGCTCCGTAAAAAACACTTTCAAATAAATGAACAATGATTATTTTACAATAATCCACTTGAGACATGACGATTCGTTAATGGTGTCTCAGCGTCTTTTCGTACTTTAAGTCAACAAAAAAAAAATTATACTGTTTCCCAAAATCAGCAATAGAACCGTTCTATCAAAATGTCAAACTTACTGTAAAAAAATATAAATATTGTGATAACTTCTAATCTTATAGAACAATTATGCATTATTCTATAATTATAATATAATTATGGATCATTCTATAAGAAATCCTAACCTATAAGTTATCCTAACCATTTAGCCTTTTAGCTATTCTACTTTTTAAGTACTTTTTACCTCAATCTTTGTAACATAATTAAATCAATTAATGTTATTAATAATTTTAAAAATTCCTAGGTCATTTTAGTTTGTTTTTTTGTATATTCATTCATCTTCTTGAGCATTATATTAGTTTATTTCATTGGATACAAATTTCCGGGTTAGTCACCCGTCACAAACGGTCCATCCCACCCAAAAACATGGATGTAATTTCTTGGAGTAAACAACAAAACAATTTCTTCAGTTAATAGTGAAGGCCTCTTTTAAAATACTTCCGCATCACAACAAAAATTAATATTATTAAAAATGACACTAGTTCATTGAGTTTAAGAAATACAGGAGGGAGCGTTGAATGGAGCGGTAGCAAACGTGTTCCGCCTATTACAGCCATTAATTAATGTGTTTTTTACTCATTCAAACAGGTCTGACTTTTTAATTCGAGAAACCTCTTTATTATTACAACAGTCCTCTCCACATTTTATCGTCGGGGTCGCGTCCGTCGGGGTGTGATATGGGCCACATCTCTTCCTGCTAGTGCTGGTGGTGAGACCGGACAATTGAAAATCCTCGCCGTGAATCCCGTACATTCGGGTCTGTTGTGGGACCTTTGGCTGATGATTGAGTATGGAAAAAAATTGAGTGTACTTGAGGATTTTTTTAATTAAATGATGAATGAGGAAAGAAAGAAGATGGGTTGACTGGACAAATGAGATATAGTGGATGATCACTAACATCCACAACTGACGAGGGAGTCAAACCCACGATGTTCGGGGCAGAAACCGGCACACTTACCACTTACGCCATTACGTCTGCTCTAACCATCATTATTAGTTGTATATGCCGTTTATTGGAACATGTTACTGGAACATGAAATGATGGAATGTGATTCTTGAGCATAAGTTGGGGAACCAAATTTCCAAGGATGATAAATCGGTACTCTCAATAGCATTCACTAAGTGAATAAAACAGGATTATAAAACACTTATTCTCAAAATCACAAGCACGTTGAATTTTGCGAATCTTTGGGTTGGAGATGTCTGACAAGTTTCACCATATTTCTCCAACACCCGAATCACATGCACAATATTTTATATTTGGAACGAAAAGCAGAAATAATGTATGCAACACACAAATGCAATTACACGCCCAATTGCCCAATATTGAAAATAATTACTTAACTTAAAACTAATATATTTACAGAATTCAGCGAGTGAATATTATTTTCAAAGTAACTTGAGTATCTTTCATATGTTATCTAAGTACTCTGAATATTTTTCCGAACTGTCTAAAGTAAAAGTCGAAAAGGTTCTACCGATCTGTGAGTGAATTTTATGCACAACTTTTCTTCGCTTTTCTATTAATCTAATTATTAACAAAAAGATAGCAGTATGTAGAAAAGGAAAAATTGAAAATGAAACGAAGCTACTGTCTTCTTGTAAATAAATAGTTATTTAAATTTTAACACCTGGAGCGGGAAATGGCGACTCGATGGCCCATCACCCATCGGAAAGTCTCTAGAGTGCCCAACACTCGCGTTCGACTGAGTTCTTTTCTTGGAACCGCTTCTTAAATTCAATACGTTCTAATTGCGGCGTTTTGCACCTCCGGATAGAAACCCACAAAGAGAAAAATTCGAGAGCGCAGTGAGTAGTTAGCAAGGTTTGCATCGGTCCGCCCCCCCCCCCCTTACGAGACCACGCCGTAAGTAATACTCCACTTCACTGCATAATAAAGATCATTTTCTTAATTTCTCGCCATGCATACGAAAGGAGGACGCGGAGGCAGCGTCAAATGCGCGCTTAATGTGGCCGACCATCTGCTAAGTGTTCGCTCGCGATCAATTACCGGCGGCGAAGACTAGTGATTTTTGTTAAGTGGAGTATTTCTCAGAAAAATATTCATTATTCGAAAAGCGAAAGCAAATAGGTGTCTTTTACATCCTTTTCCGTTGCAAAGATTTCAGGATTTTGACGAACATTGTCAGCGATTATTTCGCCACTTATGAAAATTTAACCCATAAATTAGGAGCAAAATATTTAAGTTAAATTGCACTCGATCTAAAAACACCTAGTAACTTTGTTTCTGAAAGAAACTACAAATTGATGAAAGTAGAAATTGACACTTGATTCATTAAACGTACTGAGAAGACAAGACCATCAGATAAATGGAAGTCCATCCATCAAACGGAAGTACCATTTTATGAAATGTACTTTCCATATGACCAAATTATAAATCACATTTCGCAAAAGATTTTTCTCTCTAGATAGTGTCGAAATATCTCTTTTAAACAAGTCACTATTAAACATTTTTGTCCCTCCTTTTAGAGGATGTTGTACACTGCCAATAAAGGACAAGTTACTTTTTTTCGAATACTGTAGCAGAGTACTAAGAAGCTTACTTGCTTTCTTGTACTGACGTGCACGATCATGTTAGCGTACGCGCAATTCGAAGTGATAACTGAGAATTAAAAACGGGAATAATCTGAGCAATTCAGTTTCATATTCAATAGTAATCACCACGAATATCGATGAAGTGAAGCCAGCTGCAATGAATGGCCATGCATGTTGGGGACTTGTAATGCATATCTTTACAGAACGTCGTACTGCTTTAAAGCAAGAGGAGTCATAAGCGTCTCCCCTCTTTAACGGCAAAGTCACCACCGCGGAAGACTCGGAGTAATTGCACTTTTCAAAGACAAAACACCGTTACACGAAACACACAACTTTCAGTGAATATCGATTGAATTCATTGAATATTTACTTTCTCATACACGTAGTATATAGAAAGTATTGCAATCGTGAAAAAATTCGAAAGCAAGATTTCGACGGAAATATCCGTTTGGCGATCCCTGATTCTGAAAAAGTGTTGTTTTTTTGCATAACGTCCGTCCGTCCGTCTATGCGCAGCGATTCTAAGTAAACGGATGAATCAATTTAATTCGCATTTCGTATTTACGGAAGAATTTATTTGTCGTCGATCTATGTGCTCTCTTTATTTTTTATTTTTTTACTTTACAACAAAGAGTACTTCACAAGAAGGTTTGAAAGTTTCTCAAAAACGGCTCCAACGATTTTGCTTAAATTTTCTGTACGTAGAGTAGAATTAGTATGAATTACACCCACATTAGCGATATTTCGCTGGAAAGTTTGGTGAAGATGCAGTAAAATAATTTATGACTGCTACACATATGGTTACTACTTCAAGAAGCTTGAATAATATTTAACAGTGTAAAGCAGACAGGACCAAGTAGACGTAGAATACACTTTTCGTTAACTGAAATGAAAGATATGATAATGGTAAAATACATAGGAGGAGAGTAAACACATTACAGATACGAAAATAAATCAACTTCTGCCTACAACGAAATTACATTTACATAACACTTTTACGATATTTATGAGATTGATACGTCGCTATATCTTTTGAAATAATATTTTGAATATTTATTTTACTTTCAAATTTCAAATAAAAGACTGTAATAAGGTCATCTAGCGAATTTGAGCCTGTATAGAGCACTGGAAGTTGACCAAAACATAGAGGACCACACGCCAAATATGACCCTTTCACTACAGAATTTTTTCTCACTCCATGCTGCGGACAGAGAAACGTATATGAGAAAGTGCGTGCAATGGTTTTGCGCCACTAGTTTATTAATAATAATAATAATAATAANGTTTACAAGGGTTTCGGGGGTGAGATTTACAAATTATCCGAACTATCCTCTTCTGAATTCTGAAAGTTTGAAGTGAGTCAAAGTGAAACTGTCTGCACTATCAGGCCCTGGCACCGAGAAGCACCACTGGATGAGAGAAGTCCGCTATTCTTGGTCTCGGTACACCATGGCGATGTGGCCAGTATCACGCTCCGTCTCATATGATCCCCGCTGTAAAGATCCGATCAGACACAAGGACATCGGAGGAGGTTGGAAGGATTTCCGTCGAAAGCTTAACGAGCCTAAGCGAATTAAGCACGGGTAACATAGCCTATTAGGGCAAACAACACAACAGTTCGACGCTCGAGAGCTGGAGCAAAGAGCCATAGGGAGTCTAAATTTGACACACGACACGATGAGGAGGGGCAAAGAAGGTAAGAAGAGTGGAAACAAAAAAGTCATCTTTGTATACATATATTTAAAAGACTTGTGAAAGCCTCTCTTCGAACAATAACACTATTCAGAATACAATATTTTAGTACTATATGTTTATTACCATATTTTATAACTATTTTACATATACAAATCACGAAGGAATAATCATAGATATCAAGTATTTAATGATTATGCAACGTTTCATATTTATTCATTTATTTAATGCCTTTTGGCGAGGTTCAGGCCACGAGGCCTGCTCTTCCACCTAACCGTTGGACTTGCGTAAGGGAAAAGGGCTTTTTTGTGGGGCTTTACGGCTCGTCGACATCGAGGTCATTAAAGCCCTAAAAGCTTGTACAGGTAGGGAAAATGCAGTTACGCACAAGGGAGAGCCAACATGACTCTCCCCGGGTGTGGGACTCGCCGAACAATTCAATCACACCCACTAAAAACCCTCCTGAATTACAACTCAAATATCAACATATCTCAAAAAATCTCAACACAAAAAGAAGAAGAGGAAAATGAAAGATACCCTAGCTCTAATAGCGTGGATCGAAAAGAACAAGAGGTGACCAAGGAAGGTCAGGAAAGAGAAAGGAAGGAGCCTATTACAAGTGGAAGTAATGCCAGACTCAGCTCGGAGACCCGTGTTTGCCAAACACGTTCTTGCTACATGTAAGTCCCTTGGGGAGGGGGGGAATGTTGGGTTGCCGTGGAACTTATGGTACCGAACCGACATTTGCCTGGAGTACGTGAGAGAAACCCCAGCTGAAAACCTCACCTAGTTCGGCGGAGCAGGGTTTGAACCCACGCTCATATGCATCGTAAAATATTTCATTTTCCCGTTATCTGTCCGTGGGAATATGTGACTACAGCGCGTAAAAGTATAATTCAGTTTTAACAAAAAATTATATTGTAAAACATGTACCTTATAATTATACACAATATTATATAACATATAATACACATTATATTACATATACACTAATGCATAACCCAACAATCTAGTAATCTAAAATATAACGAAAAGAAATAAACAGATTCAGAATAAGTCTTACGAAATAAAATTAGTTAAAAATACAGTCATAAATAATTATGAGACAATCTTTTACTATTGTAGAAAATATATTTAAATTTTAGCTAAAAGCAAAGAAGGGGAGCATACGGGCATTGGGAGGCAAAACGGATGATGCAGAAGACGGCACCTCTGCAACTAGAGCAGGTTGTCCCAAGTTTGTGTCTTAGTCTGTCGCAATTTTAACCAGGCCATTGATATTGCAATCATTTCTATTCGAGTGAGTACTCAGAAGTTAAGAGTAGTCAATAATCAGAACCAATGTCAGGAGCAGACCTTTCTAGAACATCGATTTACGATCAAATGAGAAGACTCTTCCGAGAACAAACATATTTCTAATGACTATTGCCGTAATCCAAAGGGTTGTCGAAAGTGCATCCATAATGAGGTGACAGCAATACCCATGAGCTGAACTTCGGAGCTCAATAACATGTCTCTATTTTGAAAGTCGAAGGATGACGTAGATGTCTGGCCTAAACTCGGGCAATCGATCTAGCTTGACAATGCGGGTCGCCTTCTCCCTTACTCTCTCAGTATACCTTTATTGGTCCACACTGCCCTCCACTGAAACTGAGACAAAGTTATTCTCCCGGTAAAGCTAACAGAGTTTAGGTACATACACGTCGACCTTTCTCACCCTAGATCATCAATTTCATTCAGTTGGATCTCCATCCCCGCTCATTATTGGTAAGTTTTTTTATTTATTTCTACGTCTTCTTTTATGATGTGATGAGATTCAGGCCACCGGATATACTCTTCTACTTAACCGCATGATTTGGGAGAAGGAAATGGGAATCAGTATTATATTATTATTATTAGACAACCGTTCATTTCGAAGTCTGTCAGTTCTGGTCAAGTTTAATATGAACAGTGATCACAGAACAGTAAGGGTGAAATCGATAAAATATTACAAAGAAAAGAAATGACAAACAAAATATTTCGACCTAAATTGGAATATCTGAGACACGAAATTGATTGAAAGAAACCAACTGCCAATAGAAGAGATTTCTCTGTGCTTTTATGTTCTATTAATTAATCTAAACAACACCCTAAATAAGCAATGAATGTACTGACTAACCTGGAAGTTTCTGCAGAAGATATTGGTGATCGATCCCTATCGCCCACTTTCTGCTTCGAATCCTCCTTGCGTGCAACTTCTTTCGCTCGTTGCTCTGGAACTTCTCTTTGATTCATGTCTGCAAAACATTAGATATCAATTAACATATAGTATATTAAATGTAAGTGGAGTTAACGTAGCGCAGTCGGGGGCGCTGAGCTGGTGACTGGATGGCTGGGACTCGTTTCCCGTGGGGTGTGGGATTTTTCATCACACCTCAACTGATTCCCATGCCTACTTATCCTGCTATCAAATAAGAGTCTATCCTGGGTATCAAACCAACAGGTGTGAAATGCCAGCCACATCTCCTCATAGTAATTGTGCCTAGTAATTGCGAAGCTCTACACCCGGTACCTTCGGATTCTGTTGCGGGACAGTTGGACTTATGTTTATTAAAAGTAGGTAAACGCAGATTTGGTTTCCTCTTAATTACCACCCGCGATAATCCCCACCGATAGGAACCCGCGGCTGGGTGAAATAGAGGTTGTGAGTTCCTTGCGAAATCTGCTCAGTAGCTTCGATGCTTCCTTCCCAAAAATTTGCTCCTTTTCAACATTAGAATCTTCTACATGAACAAGATGTAATTACCTTAAATTTGTAGGTTCATTGGGAAGTTATTTTCAGATCAAAAATAGTAAGATTAGTCACGTGTTACCATATGTATAAATGATACAAGCTACAAGTTGTTATAGCAAATGATAAAATGTAAAAACAAAAACTTAAAACATATCTTTTTTAAAACATCAATAAAGGATAAATTAATAAAATAACAAATGGAACAAAATCGTGGGAGGAAATCACTATAACAATGAGATGGTTATTTCGTGGTGCGATACCAAGTAAAGAATAACCTCCGGAAACGGAGGCAGAGCAACCGTAGAATAGAAAATATACGCCACATAGAACAAAGAAATTCTTTTCCACGACTATAATAATAAATTGATTAACTTTCATTAAACGGCTCAAAACAACGTTTGCTTATTTTCTACGAAGTGAATTTATTATTTGAACAAACTAACAAATTTACACAAAGATTCATATTTCATTCAACAGCGGCGAATAGTAATCGTTATCCTAGAATATTGTTAATAAATAAAAAAGAACGATAGAAGAGACTCGAGTACAAATGCTGGTGCGTTTCACATCCCCCTGCTTCGCGTGCCAGCGACTTACGTGACAAATCAGTAATCTTGCTGACACGTGAATGAAGACTTCGCTCACGTAAAACTGCTAAGGGACGGAGAATCGAACCCAAGCTTTCCGATCCTGATTTCTCACTTTTATCATTGTTCGATAATACCGCATTTCTTAAGGGTGTGGTACAAGCAAGCAAGCAAGCAAGCAAGCAAGCATGATTTGTGTCGCGTAGCATTTAATTGCTTCTTAGAGATCGCCAGTGTTGCGCCGAGCGTCAGACCAGAGTATTCGCATAGCAATCAACCTCTGCGTAATAAAGCAAGTGAGAAGACAGAAGCACTGAAGCTACGGTTGTTACTTGCTCCAAGGAATCTCCGACGTTTAGAAACTAAGACAATTCACAGGAATCTAGTGGAGTTTCAGTTTTTCAAGAGTAAAAATGCCGTACACTCATACACACAGCTGTCTATCCAGACGTTCTGTCGCCACAGCAGATGTCTCCTGAGCAGATGGGAACACATTTTCTTCCCAATTATGTACGTACAAGGAATATTTTGTCTTCGTTCAAAATTTGGTCCGGATCCCACTCAGAAAATTTCATATCCTGAATTCATTATTGGCAAAATATTGATGTTCCTAGTAAAACATTGGTACTGATATGAATGTTTCTACAATTAATTTTAAAAAAAATATGCGTACAAACTATACATCACTGTCATCCTAGAAACGCTGCATCATTCTCCTATTTCTTTACTTCAGGGGCCACAGTCCTAATAGATCAGGGATGACCATAGCTGCCGGCGTGAGTACTTTGCCCGCGCAGGTGTGTGGAGAGGAATTCCTACGAGTAGCCACCTCGCGGAGGAAGGGAAAACTAGACGTGAATGTTGTCAACATTATGGAATGACAAAAGGGACAGAGGGAATGACAGGACGTACAAACAAGATCTGTCATAAAAGTTTCTATAATATTTTCTTAAAACAATTTGTTTTCTTTACGCAGAAAACCTTTAAAATCTTCTATGTACATTTCTTCCGCATCCTTCCATTGTAGGAAGAGTCCGCATTGACTTCCCGTAAAGCGCCAGGGGAACCTCCTCAAGTCCGCAAAGCGTCGAAGACTCTTTTACCCCCTCCAACGACCCGTGATGGTGTCTCTCCAAGATTCTTCTCCATCCTCAGAAACAAAAAAAAAGTCTTGAGGGGGCAATTCCGGTGGTCCAAGGGCGTTCCAACGATTCGCGACTCTTCAGCATCTTGATATTTTTTTGTTTATCGGTCAGCATTTCTGAGATCATCTTTGCCCACACCTCTCTCATCCCTAATTCGTCTTTCAAAAAGCGATGAACATTCGATATCAACATATTGCAATTCTGTGCTATCATTCATACTCAGGTGTCGATCCCCGTTCAAAACATTTCGCATTTTCTCCACTTTTTCATCCGTTTGGAACATTGATGGACGCCCGGAGCGCTCGTCGTCCACGTTCTCTAAGCCTGTCCAGAAAATACGGTGCCAATCTTGGCTGGGACATGGCTTCCTCCACGTAGGCTTGCCGAATCACGCTCACTATCCAAATTACTTAAAAAAATCACAGAGCCCGTATTTTTTAGTTCAACGCAAAATTTGACGGCGTATCCCGCCTCGATTATTAGCTGCATCTCGAATCTCGACACACTATATTCTGACCGAACACCGCATCGGTTCGCTGGAAAATATTTTTCCCGAAACTTTTGGGACAGACCTTGTATACCATTTCTAAAGGGTATTTGATTGAATTATGGAGGTAAATATATGGAATGCAAAGGCAAGATGGAGTTTGTATTTCAAAACAAAATTCGCAGTGTTTTGTTTTTTGTGTGAGTGGCTTTAGGGCTCGTCAACATCAAGGTCTTTAGAGCCCATGCAGGTGGGAAAAAATGCAGTTTCGCACCATAGAGAAGAGCCGTACTGACTCTTCCCCGTGTGTGGGACTCGCCGAATATCTCGACCATACCCACTAAAAAACCCTCCTGAAATCAACAAATATCTAAATACAAAGATGAAAGAAAAGAAAACAGTTGTCCAATACATTATATCACAAAAAAAGGAAAACAATTTCTAAATATTATATTTTCTAATTACAGAAACGAAGGATGAAAGGAAAGAAGACAGGAAAGATGAAAAACGAATGAAAATTTAAAACCCTCCCGAGGACTTGTGGGAGGAGCCCCGATCTACTCATAAAATTCAATAGTTTATTAACATTAACCATTTCATTACCGAGAATTGTTGGTAAATCTGCAGCCAGACCAATTTGTCTCCGTATACTTGCGTATCTTCTGCAATCACTTAGTAGGTGACGCATTGTTAGAGAACAGCTACACTCCTCACAAACGGGTTCATCAACAAGTAGCAAAAGATACCGATGAGTGAGATGACAATGTCCTATGCGCAGGCGGGTTAGCAAGACGTCGCGCCTGGCAGACCTACAGGAACTGCTCCATGACTTAATAGAGAATTTGATAAGTCGGAGCTTATTCCCTTCAACAGCCAACCACTCATTGTTTCATTCACTCAGAATCCTTGTCTTGATGGAATTTAGGAGGTCCCTTTTTGGAATCGTGAAGAAATCTACGCGATTCTTGAGGCATGCCGCCTTCGCGGAAACGTCTGCTTCATTTCCACTGATTCCCACGTGTCGGGGAATCCAGCAAAACATTATTTTCTTTGTCTCACTTTGTAGGGAGGAAAGCACATCCTGGATGTTCTGGATCAGCTTATCAACTGGATACATAGTCTGGATTGCTTGAAGGGCACATAGAGAATCAGAGCAAATCAGGAAATTTGATCCGCGGGAGCACTTTGTTGATTGCAGTGCTCTCAATATGGCGTAACACTCAGCGGTGTAAACGCTGCATAAGTCGCAAAGACGGTAGCCACAGGTCTTACGCAGTGGTATTAATTGAAGGTGTAATTTGTTGTAAATAATTGAATATATTGAATACATAACATTATTTGAAGATATAGATTTCCGTTAATCGAATATCTCGTAGCTGAAAAGCTACGAGATATTAACCAGTTCATTTAAAACCGAATATTAGAGAGACGTGCAAAAACACGGCGTACGGCGGAATGTGAAAAGTGAGCAAATACATTTCTTAAATTTCCATACAGATTCTGAACACTAGAGTAAAAAGAAGCTTGTGAATGGCATCTATAATGATACCATACCCCTCACTAACTGTTCTTCCAATTGTTAATCAGAGTCTATGAAGCCTCTTTGACTCACGTGCTCAGCTCAGTGAGTAGTTCTGTTCTTGTCCAGCTTCATACCCAAGTGAAGGAGAGATTGGTGGTGCTCGAGTTTCTCCATCCTATTTCTTTCTGCGTTGCCCGCAACTGTCTGCGGTTGCCCGTAGAATTCATCGAAGGGCAAATCAAATCTCTGGCTAACTTTCGTCCATATATTTTTAGACAATTATGGTATTTTTATTATTTTATTTAGTCTCATATTTTAATTATATAGAATTACCTTCTGTTATCAAATTCAGAATTATATGATGAATTATCTGCCTGCAAATGATATGATCAAAGATTTGTATAATAAATCATTTTCATACAACATGGCAACTAAGTACAAATAAATTCCCGTATTATTTTATAGAGAGTTATTCACACAGGTTCAGCAAGTTTTAAAAGAAAAGTAACCTAAGACGTACAATGTTTATGTTTTCATGGACTTCATTAAACAATATCAGAAATTGTACTATTTTGACAAATTAATTATATAATTCATAAGATAATTATTATAATAATAATTATTATTACAACCAATTTTGTTTTGTCTTCTTAGCCTGAAGATGCTGACTACATCATCGAAAAACCTTTCGTTTTAATTTATAATAATAATAATAATAATAATAGTGATACTATACCACAATATTTTCAATTTATTGATCATACCAATCAATAAACTGTCAAGTATATTTTATTTATCTAGTGTTATATACTATCACGAGCGTTCACAGATTCAGCCTCCGCAGCCGCGCACCTAAGAATCCGCGCGCTACCGCATAGATTTTACGTGTATTACACGTTTAATTGGGTGTTTGGCGAGCCGCGCACTGCTTCTGTGGCGACCGTGACTGGCGGCGGCGGCGCGGCGGGACGAGTCCGACGAGTCGTTGTCCATCATCCGCGCAGGCGCTGCTCGCAACACCGTCGCAAAATAAAACGGCCGCGATTCTTTGAATTCGACCAGGAAGACGCGAGACGTAGAGATCTCCTCCGACGTCGCCACAACGAAAGTGATTGACCGGTAGTTTGTTATAACTAATTAAAAGTCGAGTCATGAACGCGCCTTCCTTGTTGCCAGACAGACATAACCTTAACCAACAGTATACTAGCGATGGGGGTGCGGGGGGTGGGGAAAGGTTGGGTGTGGATCTACCGGTCGGTCGGCCGGTGCGGTGCGGTGCGTCAACGCAGCGAGCAACGTCAACGCAATCCCTCGCTCGTTACGAAGGACACCACCGCTCATGGGGTACAACAAGACGAAGAAGCTTCATCCTCACGGAAGTCTTCACGCCGCATTCGTGCTTTCGAAAATAATTGACTCGCGCAAAATTTGAATACAAATTATTCTCTCCGAAGGTTTGGAAGCAGGAGTGAGATATAGTCGTACTACGGACTTGTAATATGTAAGGCTGAATTTATGCGAGAGATGCGAACCATTGATGTAGTGGACCCAAGGAATTGGAGGAAATTGATAGAGCAGAGAAAAATATACAGTCTTTAATAAATATGTGAATGGAATATAGGAAATAAAGGAAAGAATACATGAATGAATTAATAAGTAATTGTGATGTTATTGTTATACAAAAGCCGACACCACAATTTAATAATATATTAAATATAATGATGAACTCCCTGGAATGTCGCACGAATGAGACACGACAAAATAACTGATGGAATGTTTTTTCTATATTTTTTGTGGTATAAATAAATTAAATTTCAAAAAATAATTACTCTCTGCCTTCACAAAATGTTTTGTAAAAACTGTATTTTTCCCTATATTAGGCAGACTGAACGCATATTACTGACGCGAATCAAAGTACCAATGAAACATTAACACTCAACATAATATTATACAATTACCCTCAACATAATGTTATATTGAGATGAAGATAATTCCATGGATTGGAATAATGTTAGAATAATATTAGATTGGGAACCAAATTACTTCAAACGCATTATTATCGAAATGTTACACATCTGAACTAGACACACCCTGAATTAACAAACGGACATAGACAAAATATCTAAAATTTATTTTCTGTTTCGATGGTTTGTTTTCGCATTATTTATTTATAGTATTGTTTTTAAGTACACGTAGATAACTTATTTCTATTGTGTTGCCAAGATAAAAATCATTTATTTGCTTCTGTACTTCAATCACCTGATGATGACAGAACGAAGAAGCTGTCAAAACGACGTGTGCGTCAATAAAAATTTAATCTACTTACATGGTCATTCTACATATTTAAATTTCGAAAACACTGTTTTGAGGAATCATACACTAAGGGTGAGTACGTTATTTCAACTAATAGGAATTATGAATAAAGAATTTTTATCCCAAAATCCAAAACAAGACTTTACATTTAAGTATCGTTTTTACTTTTTTTCATATCGCTGTAAGATATTTTTCGAAATAATAAAAATATTTTCAGCAAACAGAAAATATCAAACAATCAAATCATATATATCAAATAAAAATTTAAATATATTAAAAAAAAGATATAATGAAAGAAAGAGACAAGACCTGGAGTGATTGACCCACGAAACGGGATACTGAAATAAAAATTACTTAAGGACAAAATACCGTACTTATGTGATTTGTTTTCAACATCACGTAAACACATTAATGTCCAATTGATCACAAACAGTACGTGGAGCCGGCTCATGTTTCACATCCTATCTTCCATCTCGTCACAGACGAGGGAACGGACTTGAGAGTTAAATAGCTGAGAAAGAGAATCCTTTTAAGTTTCATAATTTATACTAATTATGTATAATACGGTAACCAATACGGTAACGGATAATTGAAAATAAATAAGACAGACGAAATATATTCTGATACATAAAAATATTAAGCACACAAGGACTCGACGTTATAAAATATTATTTCCACATTTTGCACAAAGATTTTCGTTCAGTAAGTGTAACCAATCCAAGTTTAGACTCTGTGATTGGACCATTACTTGTTTAAAAGCAGTATCACAAACTATTAAAAATCGATACGACACGGGTGTCACATACTTTACTTAAAATTAATACATGTTAATAATAATAAATTTATTGTCAAAAACCAGTACAAATTGAGTATAACCACGTGGAGGATAATAAACTAATTGACTCTCCGGAAGCAAGCAAGGGATCATCCCATCAATTCCGATGAAGGGCCCTAAGGCAGAGGCGGATTGAAAAATTACAGCAAACTCCTAGATAAGATAAAAAGTTAGCTGCGTGTTATAATAATAATAGAATGTCAACAAGTTGTTAGTTATACACAAAAATTTTATTTCACAAGTACAAATTATTATTGAAATATACATTATTCTGAATATAGTGTAAAGTGTTTATTCATTACACACTCACACNTATATGAAAAAAAAAATTAAAAATAGTAAGTCAACACACTCTAAATGAGTATTCCGGCGAAGACCTAAGCATGTTCCAGAAAACCGTCTAGATCAATGTATGCTTTAAGAGGAACGATTTTGAATGAGAAACAAGTCTGGGCGGATGAAGAGTGAAACCATTCACATCCCCGTACACGTTTCCTGTAGGTCGCGAGAACATTTCTCTGCTCGTTACCTTTTCTTATCGCTTCCCTTCCCTTTCTTTTCCTTCGACCCAGTTCCCAATCACACTTTCAATCAGGAGGAAATCAATTTCTCTGTCAAGATTTCCACGGTTTCACCGGAATAGTAAAGTAGGTATTCAATAAATCCTTTGGAGTTCGTCCTATCGTGCACCGCCATGAAACATTCAAAGACAACAGTTTCTCACAGAATAATCGTCGTCTAAATGAAAAAATAACAAAATTAAATACTTTATTCCAATCATGCAGTCAAATGCATTTTCGATAGCAGCGATATATTTTAACACATCGAAATATCTTAAATTGCGGTGAACCTCACCACCAGGTAACAGATTAATTATGTTATATTAAATGAAAATGGGAGATGGGGTTCGAACTTGGGTCCATGAGCTTAGCGCCCTCATGCGCTTACCAACTGCGCCATCCCGTTCGCCTCCCGGGCGGGTCTCGCAAGTTGAAAGAAAATGGAACACGGGCCCGGGAGGCGAACGGGATGGCGCAGTTGGTAAGTGCATGAGCGCGTTAAGCTCAAGTTCCCGATTTCGAACCTCGGTCCCGTCTCCCATTTTCATTTAATATAACATAATTAATCTGATATATTTTAAGTTATCTAAAGAGATAAAAATATATTTAAAATTTTGGAAGATTCACTGCAAATTAGGGACGGTCATATGGCATCTTTAAGCGAAAATTAAGCTCAAGGATAATTTGGAATAATTATATTCTTAGTCTACTACGTACTTTTCAATACAAATATAGTGAATGTTCAGTTAAGTGTTCAATGTTTATTTGAGTAATTACACTTTCTTCATTACGGATGAACCTTCATCGGTACCAGAGTTGAGAAAGGGCTCAGTCATTTGTAAGCAATCGCGAGGAAACATAATATTATTTCTGGATTTGTATGAATTTATTATATACTTAGAATTTTGTTGCTTGGTAGGAATCAAAACATACACAATAAAAATCGTTAATATTAGACAAAAATTTCACATTTTCAAATAAAACCATGACTTCACGTGTGTTCAAAATCATGTATATGAAAGTCAGTTTAGTAATTACCTAAGTGTTTCAGGTCAATTTTCGAGTATCTCATACATGTATTGTAACTTCCCTCTCTGTTTTCACTCGGGTCAGTTACTAAATTCGACAATGCACTCAGGATTGAACCAGATACAAATTAATAAGTGGATGGAACGATGTATATAATTAGTTTCGCAAAGCTGAACAAGATCAAAATGATAACTCCCAACAGTAATGCACGCTCCCGTCTCAACACGGATTGAATTATTAATTTTCTATTACGGTCATATAAACGAGCAGAATGATAATACAGGTGTCTGTATATGAATTACAGGATAGGTAGAACAACTTGTTTGTTTATAAGTAAAAAAAAAACAGACAAACAAGCATATGAAATGAGTTATAACATAGTGCGCAGAATAAGATCGTACTTATGTAAGTGATAACAAATAATTACTTAGCTCGATCTTAAATTAATGAATTTTTAAACTACGTTATATAAACGGGAAATGTGAAAATACCTTAAGGGTTTTTAATTGCATAATTTTCAATGTCATACTACCTAGTCGCATGATTCTGTTTAAATAATACTAACAAAAAAATAATAGTTAAGGACATTCTGAAATTAAAAAGATGTTAATCGCCGATCCGACAATACTGTAAAACGTGATGATGTCAGATGTTCTTCCGATAGCACACGTACTGATGTTTGAAGTGAAAAATAAATAAAGAATGAAAACCTTTTTGAAAAAGTTTCCAAAATGTTCTATGACCTTTGTGTGAAGGATTCTTTAAATTAAAGTTATAAAAATTCTAGAGCACGTAGATTCTACTCTAAATACGAAATATAAATGAAACTGACGAATCCATTCTCAGGCCCGCTGTATACAGACAGACGGTATTATCATTTTTTTCGGAATTACAGTTCTTCAAAACGAATATTACCGTCAAAATCTCAAGATCGAATTTTTTCACGGTTATAATACTTTCAATATACTACGCACATAAGTATTTCTATACACTATATGTATATAGGGAAAAATGGAAACGATGTATAGTTAACGAAGAAATTCTTTGGTAGTTTGAGAAAACCATCATCACCTTTTTCATTACCGACCTTGTCCATGTAATACTTTTCTGACTAGTAACCATCAGCGTTCTTCCAGAAAGGAAAATACCTTTGTACCCACTCAGTTAAAATCAAGTATAACAATAAGGAAAAATTCTTTGAACTTTCAATATTTCTTTGTCACTGCCTCTTAGTAAGTTTTAGAAGCTAGACAGCTCTCACTCTTTTCATAAAGCAAATATTTTTAAACCCTGCCCCGGTACTTTCCTCGAGAGGTCCTCGTCAGCAATTGAACTTCGGATGCTTTCCAGATCCTTGTCACTGTATTTCGCTTTCAACAAGATAGGAATCGCGACTTTTGCACTAAGAATACGTAGGAGATGAAGAGGGACACAAAGTCGTCCTAGCATTACTCATGGTGTATTATTCCCAAAAGAGAAAGAAAACCTTTTCCTTGTTTTGTAGTTTTCCTGACGGAAACGTTAGTCATCGATTTATAATATATAGTATTACTCCTCGCAAATCACTACTTCTATGGTGTAAATTATAAGTTTCCAATAGAAAAGATGAATGTATCAAAAATATAGCAGGTATTTTTCCCCCGATAAGAAACCTCTGAGTCTAAATGAAGAATGTATGAATTAGAAACTGGGTAATTGGGTTTGCACAATTTAATTAGGACAAAACATAAGTGAATACAAACAACTATAATGATATATCTAATTTTAATATTTAAAATGACGAAAATGCAATTTTTGTAACGTGAAAGTTTTGTGGCGCCAGAAAGGCATTTTATGATTTATTTTTTTTGCTGTTTTTTCATAACTTAAAATTGAAATATTATTTATAGTTCGTTAAAGTTCACTTTCCAAAATCAGACAACTGGTACATCCCTGTAAACGAAATTCAACAAGGATCGTTTAGAATTACGACTAAGTCAACGTAACGTATGCTTCTATGGAATTTATTATTTATTTCCATATTTTATACGGGAAATGTCTTCGAACAATACACAGAAGTACGCTATTTAAAATAACACAATATCCAACCATGGGGTAACCCATGGTTTACATACAATTTCAAAATGGCGAAGTGGTTTGACAAGACTTTAGGCAAAAGTAACTTCAAATACGCTCTTTATGGAATATACTGCTTTATTCCCACAACTTCAAATTGATATCTGTAAATAGAACTCAAATATTCTCTATTATTATATATAACTGCTTAAATTCTTTTTAATTGCAAAGCGTTCTGTGAAAATACTTTTTAAAAATTTGTTTTCATCACATCCATTGCAAGAAATGAGGTGGATTGTTCATTGATTTGGCAAGAAGTTCATTGCGTATCTGCATCGTAAAGTACCTCAGAAAGTCTAGCAGGAACATCTAATCATATTAAGAAGGTAAATAGGATCGGATGGTCAAGGAACATAGGGGAATACGAATTAATTTTTAGATATGAACCACAGTTTTTGGCCTTTATCCATTCTTCAGTAGCTTTCCAAATATTTATTTTCATGCGTATTCCATAGCAACAATATTTTGTGGATGAATCAGTCGGAGGCAGACATTCAAATGTATAGGAAATAATTCTGCTATAGCTACATTTTCTACAAACATTTCGTAACGTAGATTGTGGATTCCAGTGACTGACAATCATGAAACAGATGCATTCATCTTTCACAGCGAATGCGATATCTCAATGTAGGCATGCATCAAAACGAAATGTTTAGTATCTTCCCTCTATCAGTATATCTAAGTGGAAGATTTCACAAACGAAAAAATTATGGATGTGGTATCGCAACCTACGAAAACATGCAGAAACTCAAGCAAGTTGTAGTTTTCACGACGTTACAGACTTGGCATATCGCGTATATCATAAATGGATTGCTCGTTCCTCGTCTTACATCGCTGCTATAGTGCAGCTTTAACCCGTCATCCACTGTACGGTATACAAGAATTATCTACAAATCGGGGTCTTTCCCCCTTCCAGAGGTGTTTACATGTTCTGAAAATGAGACAGCATCCTTCAGCAAATCACATTTGCGGAAAAGTATATAATTATTAATTATATTAATTGTTGTTTTAACTTTTTTTGTTCTTTATCGACCACGTTATTCTTCTTTTCGCCCTGAATTTACTTTTCCTCTACTTTCAATTCTGTCACATTTTTTTCTTTCTGCAAATATTTGGTGTATTTGACTAAATAAGCAAGTAGTCACTAAATGAACACGACACAATGGAACATTTTGAAATTACATTTACGGATACCTGGCAACTATACGGAGAGGCAATGGGATCACCAATGCTACTGACCTACAGGAACTAAAGATCCCGTCATTGCGCGAACCGACCCGAGCGCCAATCGGCCTCACTCTCCCTATATAATATGCAATTTTGACACACAGCGAAAAATGCTGGAGAAACAAAACAGTATACATGAGATCCATCCATAGGAAGAAAAGAAATTTCGAGGAGTTTCATGTTTTTTAAGAAATTTGGCTTGTGTGCAACTAGGCTTGATATTAGTTGCAGTATAAAATCTTAGTAAACTGGATCATCGATTGCTTACTTAATATAGTCATGGCCTAATATAATATTCACAGCCGTGGAAAATGTTGAATTTTTTATTGTAATCATTATTAGACTTTTTTTAATACTTAGATTTATTAGACTTTCTATGTTTTCATATTTTAAATGCTTCATTTTTCAGTAGTGTGTACACATCATCTGTTATCATTCACTTCGTACCATTCAATGTTCTCGCACACAAATAATTTTTTTGTAGAAGACAGCAAACTGATATTTTAACACAATATTTTTCGTTCTTTCAATGTGTATGCAAATTATTCACCTGGGAACAGCTAAATACAAACAAAAAAAAACTCACTCCTGCATATTAGTTCCGGAGATGTTCCGTGGGCTGAAGCTAGGTTCCTTGGGAATGAAATGATTTGCTCACTTTTCCGCGTTGGTGCTAAGCGAACCCAGAGCGGCCGGACAGCCGCGCGGCGCGGCATAGCGTGGCGGGGGCCAAGCGGCGAGGCGGGTTTCGGCACTTTGTTCTGCGACCCGCACTGCAGACACGGACGGCCTGCAATGGTGGCCAGCCGCCCGTCCGTCCATCGTCCATGAGGCGGCGGGTAGAGCGAGCAACACACCAAGTTGTGGTGGGCTCAGTCTGGGCGATTCGTCGCACTAATTGTATGCGTGATCGAGGTGCCTCGGGAGGCCCCCGGTTGCTTGCCATTGCTCCGACGCTCGCCTTGACCCCCCAGTGCTCGACGCCTCATACGTCACAGGGTGAAAAAGAATCTATTCATTCTTTGGGGAACTGGTCAGTGCTACAATATATGGTATACAACTACTTACGTTTCATATCAATCAGGTAACTAGGTTTGCGGGAAATCGCGTTATTTCCATGGGTGTGCCAGACTTGTATGGACAAGGAAAACTTAACTTGGTGCATTATTATGAATTATGTTATTATTATGAATTAATCAAAGAGTTGTAGAAAATATTAAGAAACGTGTTACACCCAGAGATTATAGCTGCAAGTAGATGAGGAACTCACAGGAGTACGTTATAATGTTGAATGACAATCCATCTATAAAATGTATTATGCATTCTGTGATAATTTCAATAGATATCACTGCTAATTTAAGAATGATCAGTTACGCAATAAAAATAAATACGTTAGGAAAGACACAACTTATCAATTACTTTAATGTAATCAAATAATAATCGAATCAATATTCTGGTTCGAAATTAAACTGTCCAAACAGAGCTCAATTTTTAATACATCTACAAAACGGGAAAAATATTGACGGAAAACTTTCGAAGTAGTATGACAAGATTAAATTTCATTGTTCGAAAAAAATGTCTGAAACACCGCAAGTCAGTGTTGATGTCACGAATTCACATGAGAATTAATTGTGATTAACTTACAACCATCTCACTTCATACTCTTAACATACGGAAACTGTATGAAGCGAAAATCACTGGAAATTGGCTCTTCTCCAGATCCATTGCAAAAATTTCTATATCTATGTCATGTTTAATCAGAAAATAATTTCGACCGCAAATTACTTTCCGACCTGTGATCTAACATTAATATCATCAAAACTTTGTACTTTCGAGTTCAAATGGATTCAAACTCGGGTGGTCAAAATAATTTCATCGAATTTTATATCTAAAAGTAAGCCCTCATACAAATTTTCGACCTGTAAGTAATGATATGTGATTTTTATTCTTACCTCCAGCC
>NNCF01126477.1:93423-137710 GCA_002313205.1 Laupala kohalensis
AAATAATTGAGATGTATAAATGTTATCTTTATTATCATTCTAATTGTTTTAAAACACAACAATATGAGTAATAACTAGAAAGAAACACGATTTAATTTGTATCTATCAGTTAATAATATAGTTCAAACAATATTTAGGAACTCGCTGGACTGGTTCGAAATGCACAAGAGCACTAAGTACAAACACGAAGGCGGCGGAGCGCAACAGTTTCGTGATTTACGCATCTCACCTCTTTGGAAAAAAATAAATAGCTTCTTTCTCTGATGTCCGGTGACCTATAGATAAAAGTGATGTAAAAAATACTACCAAAAATGTACTACAAATCAAGGTAAACTTCCTCCATTTTCGTGATTTAAAAGTTGATCATTTTCGAAAAGTGAGCGTTTCCTCCATAAGACGCAATGTATTACACTACCATTTATAATTGCTGTTATTTCTTTTAAACGGCCGGTGAGGTATGTTTTTCAAGTTGAAATCACAATGAATAAACGTTACTCTGTTTATTTATGCCGATTTCAGATATTTAATTCTACTTACGCTAGTACTACCTTAAATAATGTATTTTATGACAATTTTTTGTACTGTGTGATACGGAATTTAGTAGACTTTGGCACTCAGTTTCTGACACAAAAGTGACGCAACAATGTGTAAATACCGCGGACAGGTTGGAGAATTTAGCAATGTGTTCAGTAATATATATTTATCTATGGCTTTTTATCCATGAGCTCGAGTCCCATGGACCTATAAAATATGTTTATTTATGTACCAAGATTTCAATTCTTCTCAGTGTTTACCACATTTCTTGGTAGAAATTCACACTTTATAACCCTAGTCGTGTTTCTCTATTTCCAGCCGATGACTCATCTACACCAACAACAATGTACCATCACAACTACAACGTATCGAACAGAAAGACAATATGGAGTAAAACAATGCCTCAATCTCCGTGCGCAGACGGTGCCGGGAATTAGGGGTTTTGAACCACATATACACGAACGATTTCAAGAAGCATTTCCGAAATTTAAGCTACCAAGGAACAGAGAATTTAGTATTAATCGTAATAATTGAAAAGTAAAATAAAAAATGACATAACTCATCCACACACAGAGCTTGCAACAGAAATGATCTACCACAGCAAATTTGCTCTTCTTGAGTACCAAGTCGGCCATTCTGTCCTATCACGATCGCCTCTTCCGAACTGAATCTAGAGGTTCTCCAACTTGCTTCTGACCGAGACCTCGAGGCTCACTCCGCCTCCGTCGCCTCCTCCACTTCCGCAGCGAGGCCCCAGCCTCAATATTTACGTGTGACGTAAGAAGGGCATCGCGTTGAGCGTTGCTCCAGCGCCATTTCAACCGCTCGGTGAGTTCCAACGCAATTCAATCGCGCACACGAAAGAGTTTTTTTTCTCTTGTTTTTTATGGGGATCATTCCTTGAAGATCTTAGGCGATGACTTAAGCATCCTGAGACATTGGACACGACAAACTCCAGCACGGTGTTAACAGAGCCACAGCATGTTTTAGAACCTTCTTCGCAGGCAGTTTACGATATCTGGGTTAAGCTTCCCTCCGCCATTTGTTTATAAATACCATATAATATTCGTAGTACTACTGTACATATGATTTAAGGTAAAATTATAGTTAAACCTTTCTACATTGCAAAGATTGCAGTATAGCAAGCCCACCTTTAACCACAGGTAAAATATAATACGAAGTTGTTTGTCTGCATTCGCGTTTCCGCAACTATGGACCACGAGGACAAGAGCTACTGAGGTCCAGCTCTACATGGGTTTACTCATTTACTGGGTCCGTTGCAGGCGGAAACAGACTGAGAGACATAGCATGGGTTATGGTACTGTATTCTATAACATGGGTTATGGTGCTGGTGCTATATACTATACGGTTATTGCCGTGGCTAGTTCAGTTTCGACATTTCGGTTGTAACACTGCAGCCTTTATGGAGCGGATAGAAACCAAACCCTACCAGCCGTGCATCTTATGTATCGGAGAATTATTTAAGAATTATTATTAGCTGTCATTTCGATACATCAACGTTTGGTATACGACAAACTACCAAAAAGTCCTGATACTTTTTATGACATTTCTGGTTATTTTTTTTTTAAGAAATAATAATAATAAACATTAAAAATTATTTATATTTATTATTTCATTTACCTTTATGATTCTGTTTAGCATTACCGAATTACGAGTATGGGTGGAATTGGTTCCTAAAACTTACGGTATCCGTTAAGTATTTTCTCCCACACTGTTTACTTGGCCGCTCGTACTGAGTGACGATCCCAACGATACGAAAGAGATTGGTCAATTCAGAAAGGTCTGTACGCAGGAAATTTTAAACGCAACGTTTGGAATAATGTAGAAGCCGGAAGTGATTCACGTGACTATAAATAATCCACTAGAGGAGACATCAGATTGAACATCTCAGAAGTGCCACAACCACATATATACTTGGGATACAATCAGAAAACGATGTGTATCAATATACTAACAAATTATTTCATAATAATATATTTTCACGATCCAACACACCCACACACACATTTTCTGTGTATTAAGAAAAAACCCTCTTTGGGACAAACATTATAAAACAGAGGAACCCAAAAGTTCCGAGTATAGCTGAGTCTGTTTTCGCACTAGAATCCGAAATACATTTATAACGTCAATAGTAAACAAACCCATGATTCATTCATGTCACATACGACACATCCTACGTGAATCCATCCTCCCGACTACAACGACGGAATGTGTCATGTCGAACATCCTCGGATTCCGCGATCAATGGAGACAATTTGCGTCCAATTGGGACACATGGCAGGCCGTATGGCGAACACGGCCCCAGGGCTGTGTCGTGACGTGCTGTAGCGTCGTCGATGCTTCGAGCGCCAAGTGCGACGGCGGCGTGGATACGTGTCCGGCAACATCAAATTCGGTCTGGCGGGCGTTCAACGAGAACACTGCGCGTTTACCGTTGCTAATTTCCCAAGAGGACTCCGCTTTACTCCATTGTGCGTTCGACACAAACAACGGCCTACACGCATCAAAGGAATCGGGCACTTCATTCAATCGTCCAGATGGACAGGACGCACTATCAGAACACAAACAGTGGGAACATTTGCTCGTGATCGGGAACAATTGCAATTATTTTAACTCACCAAATCGTAAGCATTTCGTTTTGTATTGAATTAGAAGAAGAAACGATACTGTATATTCACATAGCAACACTTTATTTGCAAATGGATAAATTCCTCATAAAGGCGGAATTGGTTTTCGATGCGAAATAAACCAAACCCTCACGCGATGACCTTTGGAGAACACAAGAATTGTACACATGTGACACTGGGCGTGGGTGTATGAGCGTCTCTCTATCTCGTCGTCCATCGCGTCCGCACACACCACCCACAGCGGCCCCCCCCCCTTCCCCTACCTTCCAGCCGCCAAATAAATTGGAGCGGCCAGGTGGCGATGGCGGCGGGCGCCCCTTCCCCTCTCCATGAGCAAGAGACGGTGGTGGCGGCGGAGGCGGAGGCCAGCACCAGGAAACGCGTGCGAGGGCCGGCGGGCGCAGCGGTACCCCTCATCTTCTTCTTCCTCCGCCGCCGCACGCTGTGGGGAAGGAAGTGGCCGGTGGCTGGCTCGCTCAGCGCCAGTGTCCGTGTGTGTGCGCGGGGCCCTCCCTCCTCTCCAGCCGCGGCTGGCAGGTACGCTGCAGCAGACGCTTCGGCAGTCCTCCGCAGTCAGGCAGACCGCCAGCAAGTAGTACTCGCGCCAGCGAAGTAAGTATCAGTTGCGCCCGCCCGGCCGGCCGGTGCCATGGCGCGCCCGCCGAAGACGCTGCCGTCGGCGACCCCGTGGTCGGCCTCGCCACCGTCGACGTCGCCTTGCCTGCTGTGTGTGGTCGTCGCCGCCGCCGTCGTCGTCGTAGTCGCCGCCTCCGCCGCGCCCGCGGGTCAGTGAGTACACGGCGGTCGCCGCCACCGCCGCGCCGCGTCGCCGGGGGCCGAGGATCGGTCGGGCGGGCGTGCCAGCGTTGCGCTCGCGACACATGGGCGTCGCCGATCCGCAACACATAGCGACCTCTCAGATATGCGTGTGAACGAATGACAGAGTCGCTTTTAGCGAGGACGATGATCATAGTTGACATCGGCCTTTATTCAGTCGCGAATCAAGAACACGTGTGAATTATTCGTTTGAACGATTACATACCAGTTTAGGCTGGTAGGAAGTTCTGTATCGTCAATAGTTTAATCTCCGGATAAACTACTGTTTTCTACCTGCTAGGAAACGAAAATTCTTGAAACTGAAAGAAATCCCAGTAATTCCCATACGCTCTCTACCTCGTCGTATGTCGTAAAATGTAAAATACGACACTTCGGACTCGTGTGGTCGTACAAATTTTAAAATTTCATACTTGAATAAAGAAACTTAATGGCGAAAAAATATTCCACACACTTCATAAATTAGCAAAAGCATTCATCAGTCAAAAATAAAATTTAAGAAAACAACTTTACTTCAAAACTATAACTACATTTGAGATGACTGAAACAGTGAAAATACGGAATCACACCGCTCTAAAAAATTAATATTTTCATTTTTAGAGAAGGACTCAGTAACTTATCCACAACAACAAAATTTAAAAAATAATATTATAATAGAAAATCAAATAACATTCGTCGAGGTCTCCAAGTTTTAACAGCAACTAACGTTTATTCTAGAGCAGCAGTGATCCAATTACAATGTATTAAAGAGAACGAATACGTGTAGTCCGAAATTTAGGAGTCATCGCGCTGCAAGAACTTCTCTTTGGATACTAAATTGAAAAAGAAATGTAAAATAAAAATCGATTAACAAATTAAATTAAATCAAAAAGATTAAAAAAACATTGTAATCCGAAGTATATTTTTGTATTCTCATAAGCAACTCTATTAGCATTATTGCACTATTTGTAATTATTCAAATTTATCTTGTTATTGTTACGTTGGTAAGTTTAACTTTCTTCTCCGTCATAGTTCAGTACTTTTTCTTCTCAATCACACTGGTTTTAAACAAACGTAGAAAAAGGGGAGTATTATTGGGAAAATTTTCATAATACTGTTATCTACCTATTTTTTCCTTGTTCCTTAACAGTGTTCGACATTGTCTCGCGAAAGCTTTTGCACTGTTTACAAAATATAACACATCAACTCGTCGTTGTATTTTCTAATGCTGATATCTGACGCTAAGAAAGCGATTATGTAGAATTTGAAATTATGGGAAAGTCACGACATCCTCGTAAGTGGCGAGGCTGTGTGGGCGCAAGGGGTCAAAGGGAGGATGGCAGAAGCCACAACAAGGGTTATTCAAATTGCCTCCTCGGTCGTGCCGCGCGAGTGAGAACCCTCAGAGCGTGACTGGGCGATGTACTCGTCCGCGGCGTCTGCCCCGTGTCCTCTGGGCTTTTCTTTCACCGCTCGCGATCGCTGAAAAACGCGCGAAGGGAATGGCAGAACGCGAACAGGGGTAGTTCATTTCACTGCAGCTTTCTTTCATTCCGAAAGCCATGTACCAGCCAGTCTGTGGCGCACTCTCACGGAAATCTTTACATACTCTAGTTCAAGAAAAAGTGATCTTGAAATCAGAAACAAAGCCCCAAAGTTGAGACGATTTTCACGGGTCCGAAGCGCGTGTCATCTTCGGAAGTTAATCAAATCACCCTCCGCCGTGTTCCATTGATGTTGGTTTTCAATATTAAAGAAAAATGTAATTAAAAATTTCAAACATGAGTTACGTATCAATTAAAAAATGATATTAATGTTGTAATTTAATACAAATCGATAGTTATAGAACAATATAAAAGCACTGTTTGGAGGTATGAGATCATGGAAATAATCGCCGGGCAATATTGCTTGTGGTATCACATAATTAAAATTATCTCCAAAAAATTTCATTCAAATTATTATTCATCCTCTCTCGAAGAACATAGAAAACGTATGCATTTAAAACTTGATTAGCATAAAATGTATTTATATTTCTCTCGTCAAAACTTCTGTAGGATTCCGCAAGATTGAATTCGCGGAAACTTCGGTAATATTAACTAAATTTAGTACAAAATTATACAGCGATCTCTGCGTTATGAGGTTTTAATAACGTAAGAGATTTTATCCAACATCTTTCGAAATTCGCGTTTCTTAATGTAGACGAAAGAAACAAAAATAATCTTTTTATGGTAAGCAAAGACCCGAAATATGTTCTTGTTTTAATTAAAAATATTTATTTAAAAACACTGCACGATTATTTCTTTATTTTGTGAATATATATATTTTTTTAATTTTAATAATACTACAGTTTGGATGAAACTGACAGAACGTCATCTCTCATGTACACTCATCCAATAAAAAATATCGAGAGAAAACGAGATCATGTAGCTTTCTGCAACAATTACCACCACTAATCGTAATGACTAAATCGGAGTTCCAGCATTACTCGCTCGAACATTGGTACGTCTATCATATTAAATTGTAAATAATTTCTCCTTTCGAATATCAATCTTCGATATGATCAAAATTTTTATTTTCATATTTGATTTTCAATTATTACAGAAGGGTTTTCGTCTACTTTAACCTATTTTTAAGTTTCGCACTGACGCCCAATGGTTAAGCGGTATATAATCAAATATCTTTTGTATTATTTTTTTAAATTGGTTTATTCGACATTTCTTCTCCGTTCTTGTTGTCCTTTTCAGGAGAGAGCTCCGTCGGTCGAATAGCGTAGAATGGCGTTGGTGGCAATACTACGGCATTATTAGAGCCTGAAGATAACATTCGGTGAAAAATGTAAAAAAAAAACAACTAATTTTAATTCGAATTCCGTTTACTCATTACCGGAAGTATATTATTTTTTAAAACAATATTTCCCCGGCGTCCAATATCTTTTTAATACACAGGATTAACGTGTTCGAAGAGCTCATTAAAGAACACGAAGCGAAGGAATATGCCCACACAATGGCATGAAGGGCATCTCTCATGTAACGAGATCAATGAAAGCGCATGTCACATTCAGTTGCTACGTCACGACACTACAAATTTCGAAACATCCTCTCGGATACATTAGGTAAAGAAACTGAACTAAAACTGAACACTTCACGAGTTACGATTTCATAAGTAAAATCGGGAATTTAGTTCTCTATGTTGCTTCTGCACCATCAATACCAATTACTTTTTTTTCATTTATTCTTAATCTCATACTTGAGTATGTATATTACCTCGCATTCGGTATCACAATATGAATCGTCTCTACGGTGATTAGAGCAGGGACTGTCAAATAAGCGAGATTTCAACTCAGACACACACGATAGGAAACAAATCAGGGCCGAGTTGCAGTGAATTTCCTGATTACGATATTTAAATATTTTTTTCATTCGAACACAAATGAAATCTCGTCCACGATTTTTTATTACTACAATACAAAAGTCATTTATTATTTTTCGAAAGAGGACATGTTATATGCAATAATATTTTTATCAAATATAAACGGATATCCGCGAGTATACAACTATGTCTTTATTTCTAAATTTATAATTAATAAGATAAATCATTAATAAGTGCGATTACAAAGCGACGTGTCGAAAATGAACGAAAACATCGCAAACTATCATGAAACAGTCAACAAATTGCAACCGTCAACAAATCCGAATGAAAAAGTTCCTAGCGAAAACTGAATTAGGTATCGAAGTGTCTTTAAACCACGAAATCACACAAAATAAGAAAAATTTCTTGTACTCACTTTGAAGAGACTTTGATATTTTTTCGTTCACGACCTATGCATTACATAAAGTATCAGGCTGTAAAATCCCTCTTAGGAAAAGTTAAGTGCCCGCTTAAGCGTTCAATTTATTTGACTTACAAGAGAGGGATTTTAAGTGAATTCTTCCGGCATACAAATACAGTACGACCCGCAGACCGCAAGACTAGATACAAACCGCACAAACTGAAAGCGCATCCAAACAGGAAATAGCGGCACCAACGCTAAGTAAACCACTGTGAATAAACCTGAGCAAGAGAACAAGGGAAGACAGATGTCAGCGTGAAATATTTTCTTTACAGTCGTTTTTAACGTTCAAACAAGAATAAAGAAGCAATAGAAGACGGGCAGAGTTATTAGCAATGAAACAAGGTAATTCTACTGCAAAATAAGAACAAACCGCAGGATATTATTGAATAGGAACAAACATCACATGCATTATACTATAGTTAAATACTATAATGAAAGAAACATACATTTTAGCTAATACAAATGGTCTAAAAATATAAAAATTGAATTGTTCCTCGTAAATCTCGGAAAATATCATGCTGTTCTGCATAGTAATTAGCATTTTGTTACAAATTCTATCAAAGTTTGTAGTCAATCAAAGAACGATACTCTAGTGAGATCATTACGAATTCGGGAACGGCGTAGAATAAGGACGTATAACTAGCATAAGCAGTTTTTTGTACTTGTTCTGAAACCGAAGCAGGGATCACATAGAACACTAGAATAGCTAATTCTACTTCTCACATAGTTTGAGAATGAGATCAAATTTAACGTATACACTACCCTCGAGTATTTATTACCATTATTTCGCGGTTTTTGTCAATTGATTTGATCATTTCACGGTGTTGTACATATTAATAATGATTAAGACCCTTTCGCTAGCTTCTACGACACGGAATTTTATCCAAAGAGAGGAAAGGCAACATGAAATCGGTGAGAATAACCCATCTAGGTGTTACTCAATGATAAAGTATAACCACACAACTTTAAAACAAATGCAATGAAAATTACTATTATTATTATTATTATTATTATTTAGTTTTCTCTCCCTTTATTTGTAGTAAGATCTATTTCAACCACATTTTCGACAATTTCACAATGCGTGGAACGATAGGTATAATAGCCTTACCGGAAATAGAAATTAAATAATAATTTATTTCCCCGAACAGTTCAAAACTGCACATCACCACGTGAGAGAACATATGCTCATTTAACTTCACTATTCGAAGCAAACATCAATTCCGTTCGAAGTGCCGAAAGGAAAATGAGAGATATCCCGGCTGGGATGGGGCAACAGAGATAATGTACACTATCGTATGAAGGTTGAGTAGTGCTTGAAAGTATTCCTAATAAGTAATAAGAGATAATAATAAACACGCATTAAACCAAATTTTGTACTTTTATAAATTTATTAAATCTCTGTAGTTCTGTCACAATATGTACGGAGTATGCAAGCAAGTGAAAATTCACATTCTACTAAATATTATCCTGAATTTTAAAATGAGTTATGGCAGTAGGATGCTTTTGAAAATAGGATTTGAAAATGTGTTGTAGTGAAATGTCAAATTATAATAACTCTTCTCATTATTTCTTTCAGCGGTGTCACAGGAAATTCACGTTTAGCGCTCAAGTATTTTCACAATAAGAGGATTGAACTACAGCTAACAATTTAAGTAGATATTTAAAAAATAAATCTAACCGTTTAATTCTTACACATTGGATACACCGTTAAGACACTGAACTATATTGGAGCAATAAGTATGACTTACGTCGTTTAGAATCATTTATTAAATTCAAACTTTCTTCTGATACCACGATAAAATAGAAGTAGGGTAAACATCTCTCCTTTAATATAGTTTATGAATTTCAGAATTTTTTTACATGTTAATCCCATTATTCATATGGTTGTTCTGTAAAGATCATACACCGCACGGCAAATCAAATTGAATCATACAGATCAGTAGCGATCTTGTTATATCATGCGTATTAAATCAGTAGTTAAGTTTAAATGATGATATGCGGTACCGAAGGCTCACTACGGTAATAACACATGATTTCTCGGAGAAGGTACGCGCGATATTATGGTATCCCTATCCAATCGTTTCACAACATTACCGTATTCCTCACCCTATACATAAATCACTCATTCATCATTCATCAAGGACATCCGCAGTCAATGCATTTTCCCTCCCACAAAGAGCTATCATCTCGTACATTCATGTCTGACTCCTTTTGTGCTGCATGCGGTATCGAATAATGATACGCGAATCACTGCTCTAATGATATGCTCATACATCAGGGAGAACACAGTAGTAATGATCAGCGTGAGAAAGACATGATATCTAAAGCAAACAGCGTAAAGAAAGTCAAGGTTTTAACGTCAAAGACTACACATTGCAATACTTCAGTATAAAAGACCATATACAGTCGCAACACGTGAAAGCCGCACCTTTGCCTCTAGTGTGTTATTGGATGAGACATGAATCGAAACGACAGCATATGTTTACCTTGTTTTCTGTTCATCGTAGTTCGCTACGCATGACGAAATAAAAAGAAATTTCTCGTGTACAATTACGGAATATCTACGCCATTCACTGACTTTGTCACGTCAATACGTCACATCATACATGCATTTACGATGTCTTCAGTGTCCCATTGTCACGTGCAGTCTGCCTTACCGATTTTTCTTCAACACACAAAACCGATGCTAATCAAGTACAAAAACGCAGTGTAAATATAAAAAAAATATTTTGAAAATGTTACGATGAAATTGGTTATTAAAGTTGGTTGAGAAAAAAATCCTTCAATTCGGTTTCCAGCAAATATGTCGAGATACAACGTGCATCTACATTCTCTCAATGTTCAAACTCCGCGGTGATTGGTTCATGGGTACATTCGAGCAATTGTCTAACGTCAGGCGCTACGTAAAAGGTTATGAGTAACATTATATTTATTCTCCAGCATTCGTGTTCCAAAGAATTCTCTACATATTTTACTCAAAATACTGGACATGTTTTTGATTGTTATTACTCCATTCACTTGCATCAACAAAACTTCTTCCTTGTCTTTTCCTCTTTGTAGCACACGAGGTCGGCAATGAGTATACAATTATTGAAGGTTTCTGTTATCTTACGTGATTCTAGTCATCAGGATGAGGATGGATGGCAACGTTAGAGGAATGATGGATAAAATCAAAGACGAACATCCACGCCAGATTCGAACCCACTATTTCTGGCGCAGGGACTCTGTCAACGCTGAGAGAAATATATTTTTCAGTATAGAGGTAAAGTTAGGACAAAATTCTCGTCAACTACCATAGTAATATTGTGAGATTTTCTGTGGAACTAAATATTACAATACAACTAGATATTTTACCAGAATGTTATGGAAAAATGCTGAAGGAAAATAGATAATACATTCGGCGAAAAACTTGTGTGTGTGTAGAAAATATCGATATATATATATATATATATATATATATATATATATATATATATATATATATATATATANATATATATATATATATATATATATATATCGATATTATACCTACATATAAAACACTATTTACAGAAAAAAATGACAATTTTATTAACAACATGAGCTCGTGTCTGCTTCAGGGTTACCCAAACGTGAAACTAAACTATTTCTTATACATTCGTGATGTCGCGTAGTAGATATCCCTCGCTAATAATTGAGCTGCACAGCAATGCAGCGATATTTGGTAGGGAGGATATTAAAACAATCACTGAACCTGATTTTTGGCAGGTAAGATATTAAAACAATCACAAAAAAACACGGTCGCGCAAAACATGGATGCATTTATAATTCGTCCAAGAAGACGGCTCCATTTGGATCCGAAATTCATTCCAACCCATACTGCCACATGAGGCGGAGGGTTCAGTCTACAATATTGAGACGTTCTTAAGTTAATACACATTTTAAAAAAGATCTCCTTACAAGGTGACTCCGTAATTTTCGACAAATTAGCAAATGAAAGTATCATATAGTTTTAGTATAAAAGTATATTTGCTATACTTTCTCTTTCTTAGTCTTTTTTATATTTCACAAAGACTTGCCTGATCGTAAATGTTTGGCAAACGCATACAGTTAAATGTCCTCCATTAGATCAAGTACACATTTGAGGACTATATATGAATAAAATTACTCTTATAAACAATGACAAACAAAAAAATTGCTATGCGTTACGCACAAATCGGATAAACAAATTACGTCATATGAGTTCATTTGCCGTCTCTATTCACGCCACTAAGTAAACTGTACGTTTCAATTAAGGAACTATAAAATAATGGACTAAAAAAGAAAACTAGAATTTGTAAGTCATAAGAAACATAGTTCTGCACCAGATAGAGACGTATAGGAATAAGTGCTCATATCACTGGGTTGGACTGTTACATCGAACATGGTGAGGAAATGAAACATTAAAAAGTTTTTCATTCACTTATATGACTCAATAATACACAAATATTGTAACAAAACGACAAAATATTAGACAAAACCAGCAAATTATTTGTCTACTCTTAATTAAAGCGAAGGACCCGTCATCACCAAAAGAGCTTTAAATCGTCATCACCAAAAGAGCTTTAAATGTCACAAAATTTTCCAAAAGACAGACCATAAAGAAAAAGGAATTTTGAGTGAAGTAGAATAAACGAACAACTCATTAATTTTGGTAATGGTACAATTATTACTTTAATGAGCAATCGTAACCCTAATCATTCTAGGTATATTGCTCTGGATGTCCATGATATCTTCATGCAAACATGTCATCAAATCAATAATATTTCATCAGATATTTCTATATATGTAATATTGATAGGATGAGGTATGTATCGATAGCATGAGGTGAAACCTTTACACTAGAAAAGAAACAAACATAATAATGGAAATTATCGACCAATATCTCTACAATCCACTTTCTCAAAAATCCTAGAAAAATTGTTCTAAGCGTATTCTAGATTTTTTATCAAAAAATAACATTCTCTCCGACGATCAACATAGTTTTAGCAAATCCTTTTCCACTACAAGCGCCATATTATCTTTCTTAAACGATGTTACCACATCTCTTGACCGTGGAGAAAATCCTCAGGGCGTTTTTCTTGACTTATCTGCATTCGATTTCATCGAACACAGAATTCTCCTTCCTTTAGGCATTCGTGGTCTTCCACATCAATGGCTAACTTCTTATTTACAAGATAGATATCAACAGGTAGAAATATCCTATACTAAAAATAAAATACTTCAGCGTTGTCTTTCAGAAACAAAGCCACTTACTGGCTGAGTACTCCAAGCCACTCTCGGCCGTATACTTTTTATTGTATGTGAACGACATGTCATCATCCATATCAGATTGCAAAATGGTTCTTTTTGCTGATGACACTAATTTACTATGTAAACACGCCAATGCTCAAAAAGTTTTGTCTAACCTTTCGACTTGGTTCCATGCAAATCGTCTCATTGTAAACACTGACAAAACAGTGTTTATGTCATTTCACAATAGTATCACAAAATCTTTACCCCAGGTTTCTCTTTTTTTAAACGGAACGCAATTAAAAACGGTTACGAATACAAAATTCTTAGGTCTCCATATTCAAGACAACCTTAAATGGAATTGTCACGCTGACAATCTTAATTCCCTATTAAGTAAATTGTGTTATACATTCCGAATCTTAGTTAACGTAGTTAGTCCACTATTTCCCGTTGCGTATATTTTGCAAACATTTACTCCCATTTACGTTACAGCATTACCTTCTGAGGCAATTCCGGACAGAGTATATAAATCTTCAGAATTCAGAAGAGAATAGTTCGGATAATTTGTAAATCTCACCCCCGAAACTCTTGTAAACCTTTATTCAAGGAATTGAATATCTTAACTCTTCCCTGCATTTATATTTATGAAACGATCGTGTTTGTTAAGACTGAATTACTAAAGTGCCACCCTTGCTTCATACGAAACAGACTCATTCACGAACAGAGTACTGGCAATAGTAATAATATTCATCGGCCTAGAGTGTCAACCACTCTTTGCCAACTAGGACCATATCATTCGGGAATCGTTCTATATAATTCCCTGCCTAAGAATATAAAATATATTATGAAATTGAATCTCTTCAAATCTGCGGGTAAAAACTACCTCCTGCACCAGTGCTTCTACACTGTAAAAGAATTTATTGATTTTAATAAAAGTTAAATTCGTCTTGTACTTTATCACGCCATTGCTGTAGTACTTTTTAAATAACGTATAACCATTTTTTTAAAAAAAATTCTTGCATGATTGTTGTGTCTTATGATCTATATTAATTTAGTTTTATGTGTACTCAACTTTGGCACGGTTGTGTACATAAATTCTGTAGCCACATCCTGGCCCGGGTTTTTTCTCCGGTTTTCCTTCAAGTAGAGGCGGATTTTTTATAAAGGTTCTCTAGGCGTTGTCTAGGGTTGTTTATTGTAACAATAAATCGTGAATTTAGTGGGGGGTTTTTTCAACTCTTATGATTTTTAAACACTATACTCAGAATAATCTATAGTTCGATAATAACTTGTACGTGTAAATTTTTGTTTTAAATTACAAACATATTGACATTCTATTAGTATTATAACTCGCAGCTAACTTTTTATCTTATCTAGGAATTTTTGCTGAAATTTTTGAATCCGCCTGTGCCTTAGGGCCCTTGATCGGAATTGATGGGATGGTCCCTTGCTTGCTTCCGGAGAGTAAATTAGTTTATTGTCCTCCACGTGGTCATATGCAGTTTGTACTGCTTTTTTGACAATAAATTTATTATTATCATACAAATGCGATATCATTCAATATTCCTTGATTCATGTTCGTTCGAATCACGTTCTAATGACCCACAAAGGGATAAAAATAGTCCAATATTTCTATCATGAAAATTATTCATGTTAAGCACTGCAACAAGTTTCCGAAAATATATTCATTTTTAAAGATGTGAACCATCGTTGAGTTGGGGAAATTTCCGCAATTTTATTCCCCGCGGATCCGTCCCTTCTGTTCTCCAGAAAATGGTTAACTAGGTATAGTGGAGTTTAACTAGCGAATTATACGACAATCGATTATTTCTAAAGGTTAATCTGAACCAGCCAAATTACATTAGTGCGCGGGACATTTCCTATACACTGTCGGTCTAACGCGTCAAATGGCACGGGATGAGGTTTGGCAAAATGAAGCCTGACGAATAAAAGTAATAGGTCATATTTATTTATTGGTAACGCAAAATTTGGACTCTTATCAAATTTATAGTTTTTTAAGATGGAAAAAGTAAAACGTTTCTTAGTTTTTGATTTTTCCCCCCTTCCTTTTTTAGTATTGTACGGGAGGACTGTGGAGGATCTCGACCGTAATAAAGAGCATTTTTGTTTAAAAATTATGGTTTAACAACTCATTTTTTAAATATGTCCTTAAATAAAATGCATCAAATAAATAATTAACAATCTGGTATTATTAATAACAATAACAATTATTTATTAGTTATTCATATGGTATTATACATTTTATTAATATGGTAACATTTTTACAAAGCATGTTATTTATGAACCTCAATTTTATCAGTTTGAGGGTTCAGGTCCAATAGCTCCCCGCCCCCATAGATCCACCACTGATGGAGGCCATTTCATTAATAATGATCAGGATTTCTTATTTATTTACATTCTTAACATTTTGGAATCCTTCAATATATTGTCTCCCTGTTTGTCAGTGACTGAGTCCCAACATATAGGAAGATTTAGAATTCCATCTAGTACCCCATCCTCGTTCGTGTGACGAATGGCTCGGGTAACGTCGCGGCAAGCAGAAAACGCTTCATGAGATCAACGACGCCGACACCCTTTCATGAGTTCCTTCAACTTCGGAAGTAAGTCGAAGTCTGGTGGACTCATATCAGGACTGGACTAAAGTTGGATAAGAATATTCAACCGTATTCGTCCAACATTTTAGTTACGACATAGGCGATGTGTGGGAGAGCATTATCGTGAAGAATGAGCGGTCTAGTCTCTGCAACTGTGATCGGGTTTTGCGCATTTTCCCGTTCAGTTTTCGAATGAATTCACGATGATACATCCCTGTGACACTTCGTCCACATGGAACTCTGTCAGTGATGATGCGGGCCGCATATGGTCCACAGGTCGCGATAGGATGGCAATAATTTAAACAATGTATTAATAACATTTAGATCAATTGTTTGCGCGTCGATTAAATTTTATGATTATTTAGTCGGATTGTTTAATTGTTTATTTACAAATAGTTTTAAACAATTAGAATAAATTCATTAACTATTTTACGTTTAAGAATTTTTAAAAAAATATGCACACAGATTTGAATAATTTTATGTGAAATTAACTCTCAGTAATTTGAAGGCATAATACGGGGAGAAGTAATGTCAACGAGCGAAATGTCTCGAAGATGTAACACACGTAACTTAGTATCCATCAATAGATTAATACTAGTAACAAATCAATTGTTTTCATAAAACAATTAATGTTGCGATCGATAAATTTAAGAAGATTAATTGATGGATGCAATTAATCGAAAGTAGATCATACAATGTAATTAACCGAAATATTTTCGCTAATCGCCCATGCGAACGACGAACCGCCGCGACGCTCCCGCGGTGACCCCGACGACAGGTGACCGGCCATGCGGCAAGCGATGAATGGAGCCGACGGGCTGCGCTCACGGAGGCCACGGCAACGAGCGACGCGACGGCCGCAGCAGCAGACAGGGCCAAGGACACGGTCCGGGGTTGTCAGGGTCACGAACTTTCTCAAGAGCCACGGAGACTATGGTGCGATCATTCAATGTATTGTTTTATACAGAGAAACACTATCTTCTCCATGTTTCCAAGACGTCTTTTCGTACAATTCTAATATTGAATTTTACACGCGATTACCATTTAATTATATTATTGATTTTGGTTAAGATAAATTAATTCTAAACAACTACGTTTCCAGACCAAAACATTCATATTAGTTACTTCAAGTATCCAGATTTAAATTACATAAAGTCCGTAAAAATATTGAATTTTTTTATATGTGAATGCTCTTTTGATTTCAAATTAAATCCCTCCTAGATTGCATTAGAATCTTGGTACATTACATTAATAAATGTATAAAACTCCATTAAAATAAGTATACATGTGAAACTACAGCAATGGTTGGAAGTCGATCACACCCGTTAGTTGTCACATGAAATTCGTCTCCAGCTTGTAGTACTTCGCAACCTTTACAAACTCAAGTAGACCATAGGTGTAAAATTGATATCATTCGAAATTTTCATAAAAAGAAATATATTATTGTACATTCTCTTGTGAAATATGGCATTCAAATCACATAAAATTGTAACTACAATCTAAAAATGCAAAAATCCTCCTCCGAAGAGTGTGAGAAAAACGTTTTAATAACACACTGAATTTGATATTTCACTCGAAATAATTCCAAAATCATACGTGAGTTCGAACAGAACATATATCACAGAGATAGAAGAGCACCAATAGATGTACACAAAGCAGGTTCAATCTTCTCTCATCTCTCGGAAACTGGGACAACGCGAATTAGCGCACGCAGAGGCGGCATTGTTTTCAAGCATTTTCATGTCGCAAAATAAACATATACCTCCAATTGGATACAAACAGCTTCGTTTATTCAGTCTATCACTCAATGTACAAGTATGATTGTCTTCCAAAGGTACAGTTCAAAACACAAGAGTTCTTTGATGGCTGTATAATCCAATTCTGGAATCACAGACTCTTCCACAATGTTGGCACTGGTTCTTGGGGGTTGATACTTCTGGTACTCATACGCTCTTTCCTAGCGTTGCGTTTGTCGGCTTGAAGCTTTCACCGCTGTAGTTAGAAGGATAGATGCCTTTGGTGGACGAGGCGACGCCATTCTGGCCGGGTGGATGCTACAACCACCCAATTTGCGGGGTCAATTTGAAACTTCTTTAGATCTGCCTTCAGAACGTCTTTATAGCGTTTCTGTTGCCCACCTAGTTTTCTCTGTCTGATCTTCAACTGACAACACATGATTTGTTTTGGGAGACGTGACTCAGGTATGCGAACTATATGACCTGTCCATCGTTGCAGATGTTTTATTATGAGAACCTCAACGCTGGTAGTATTAGTTTCCTCCAAAACACTTACGTTAGTGCGTCTGTCTTGCCACTTTATTCCCAGAATTCTCCTAATGCAACGTTGATGGTATTTTTCAAGACATAGTAAGTGCCATCTGTATGTAACCCAAGTTTCGCAACAATATAGTAGAGTTGGAACAACAACAGCTTGGTATGCATACAGTTTGAATACTGAGGTTATGGTTATCAAACATCCCAATTCGCATACGACCATAAGCTGCGCTGACACATTTGAGGCGATATTTGTTTTCAACGTCTATGTTCGCATTTGCTGATAGGTGACCCTAGATAGGGACAATGTTCAATATTTTGAAAACCAGTTCAATTAATCTTGATATCAGGAGCAGCAGCACTACAGGTTGGTATAAACTTTGCGTTTTACTGGTGTTTATATCCAGACCAATGCTTCTATATGCCTCGTTAAATGCGTCTAGGTTATGTTGAAGGTCTCTTCTGAGTTTGCCAATATAACGTTATCATCTGCATATGGGAGTTCACGAACAGAAGTAGTAGATACCTTAGTGTTTGCTCGCATTCTGCTAAGATTGAATAGTCCTCCATCTGTCCTATAAACGATTTCTACACCCTTTGGAATTTTGTCTTTTGACCAGGTGAAGTATGCCATCAATGTATATTGAAAAGAGTGTGCGGGCAATCACAAAACCCTGTTTGTTGGGATCTTAAATGGTTCTCTAGGTCCACTATTGTTAATGACTGTACCGTTCATATCATGCAGTAATCGAAGAATCTGTATGAATTTTGGAGACTAACCAATTATACACAGGATCCTCCAAAGAGTTTCTCGGTTGACTGAATCGAAGGCCTTAACGAGATCAATGAATGCCATATACAGAGGCTGATCTTGTTCTCTGGATTTCTCCTCCATTTGCCTGGCACAGAAAATCATATCAGTTGTGCCTCGATTTATAAATACATTTATTGTCAAAAAAGCAGCACAAACTGCGTACGACCGCGTGGAGGACAATAAACTAATTAAACAATAAAATATCTATTATTTTGTTATTTCATGAGAAATTTTCATGACGTACCGGCAAGCCTGCTCTTCCACCTAAGCACATGATTTGGGCGAAGGAATTGGGAAGGAGAGATGTAGGGTTTCGGGGAAAGCCCAGTTGAAGGACGCACCCAATCTGGCCGAACGGGGGAACAAAATCGCTCTTCTTCGCTCAGCAGTTCGTGGGAAACGAAGAAACTACCGTTGTCAGTTTAGTGTCCTGGGCAACTATCGCATCTGCGATTGGTGGGAGCCTTGTTTAAACCATCTAATAACAAGCTACTAGGATATGATATTCTAAATGATTATAGTAATACAAAGAATTTACACCCATCTTTCCAGGCAACTCAGGTGCTTGAGAATCTGGGCCCAGCAAGCGCAGGGACGCAGGTTTGATTCCTATTTCAAGGACAAAAAATTTAAAGAAATTTATTCCAAACATTTAAACCATTCAACCTATCCGAGATTCGGCATCCAAGTTAAGAAGGGTTCGGAAAGCCATAGACATGAGTCTCTTCGTAAAACTGAATAAATATCCAACTTTCGTAAGAAATATGTATTTCGGAAACAATTTGGAACAAATATCATTAAAAAACTTAATCAATTTGCCATATCCGAGGCAGTGATGTTAAATTTTATTACAATAATACCGACAAGTGTCGATCAAACGAATTGATTATGATAATCACTTAGTCATCAGAAAGCATCTATCTGCACCATCATGTAGGTACAAAGATACTCTTGCGCTATCTCGAGTAGCTCTGTACTCTAGGTGTCTCAGTTTCCATCTTCCTTCTACCGCAGCGGATCAAATAATTTTCCTATTATAGATAATTCTTTTTCATTTTACAATTTCCTTGGTAATAGAGTATGTGTTCCAATTTTTCAGAATACTTCTAAAATTACAAATGATGCATTCATAACCAACGGCTACCTAATACAATTACATAAATATTTACTATGCGTGTAATGTATAACACGAGTCAATCCCTAACCTTCCTCGCGGAACTTATCAATACACTCCTTAGGCGAGGTGTCCAACCTGCCAAAACCTATCACGCAGATCCCCGAAAAAATTCTACGACCCTCCCATTGAAAATAAAACTCTCACTCTCAACCTTTGACCTACTTCCAAATCATTCTCCAAAAGTTAAGATTTATTTTACAACTTAATTTCTCTCATTTATCCTAGTGCTGCACAACAATTGCTCATACTTCTTCATATTCTTAGAAACCTCATTTATACTATGCAAAGCTAACTATATAAAAGAATAAAAAATGTATACGAGTAATTTCACCAACACATTAATCATGATTGTTGTCTACAATATTTATTAGAGAAATTATTTTGTACATGAAAGTTCAATGCTACAGTCGCAGATGGTTTACAGAAAATGTTCATTTTCAAATGAAAACCTTCGTTCAATTCAGATTGTTAACGAATTTATGTCACCAAATTTCATTCATAAAACTATAACATCAAAACACGTCCTCAAAAAACACACATTTAAAGAAAAAAACATATCTGGTAAATTTTGGAAAACACTTACTCGACAAATATAACTAGTACGTCCTCCATTGGTAACCGGGTCCCAACAACATTAATACTCTTTATATTTTTTAAGTTAATAATAACCAATTTCTTGAATATTATTTCCGTTTGGGTTTCCGTTTTCTATCAATTTTATCTGTATTGTAATGTTCATTTTAGTTTTCTTAAGATGTATTCTCCCTCTGCTTGGTACATCTATACTGACCAACAGTTTTCCAGTCCCTTGAAATAAATGAGGTAGTGCGGAGATATTATGAGAGATTATCTTCGTACGTCTTTAGCAAACTTTTAAGGGAAATATCACGTATTATATAACAAATAAAAATATATATTTACAATTTTCCTGGTCAGGTGAAAATGGCGATGGGTCGGGAATCAAACCTGGGACTCCGGCTTAGGTCTGGGTGGAAATGGTGTACAGTTGTGGAAGGCGAACGGGTGGTGTAGTGGAAAAACACTCCTGCGATCGAAGCCGCAGTTCCGGGTTCGATTCCCGGCTCGTCGCCATTTTCACCTGACCAAAAGTTGTCACATATATTTTCCATGTGTAGGGTACACGGAAGAAATATATGCATAAAAATATTGTATACAGAGGCAAACTAGTAATTTCCTTTGACGAGTTGAAACCCCAACAATACCACCTTTCGCTGCATCGAGGACCGCCGTCGAGTAGATTCGCTACAGCGATAACATCCATGTCGGTAGGAGCACTCGCTGGTCACGTCTTGCGCTAATGGAAATCTGCCTTTTCGGTTTCTCTGAATGTTTGTTACTCATAACTCATAAAAACGGCCATTAACGCTGCGGCGGATCACGTCAGCAGCATTCGCATCGTCACCGAATGTCGCGAGAGATGAGACGTTGAACCGGCGAGCGAGTGTGTGGTCTGCGTTCCACTCTTGCGCGACATCCGATTAGCGCATGCGCCAAACATCCCGACGGAAAAGATCGCAATGGAGGTGTTTGAAAACGTATACATAAAAATTGAAAAGCAAAGAGTTTTCTTGTGATGAATAGGTCGGGTTGGTTCAATATTTAAATCTCGTATGAATGAATAGTAGTACCTAGCAACGATAATCTAATGTGTAAGAAAAACATGTTATTTGTGAAGAGAGTATAATATAACTCGCTTGACTTCGTTCGCAAGCTTGCACGTGCGTAGATTTCGAAAAGAAATTCTTACTTCATAAGAGACAATGTATTCCACCCAAATACAATAATAATAAATGCCTTTAAGACGTACGGCCTTTATGATAGAACAATACATATTTTGTGATAAATAGCTCACAACCTTTTGACTTTAGTTTGAAGTCGTCGTCAGGTGATATAAATTATAACAAGAAACAAAAGAACAGAACCATTGAACATGATATAAACACAAAAAAATATAATCTATACAAACATATAATATTGTATTGCCCAACTATCATGGGTATTTTTTATAACTACAATATCTGATATGCAACGTTTGTAATAATAAACTTCTTTGTCCAATATTAATTAACTATACCAATTCATCAAGTAATAATAATAGCAGCGGTTGGGTCTCAGCTCCCGTTTATTGTGACCCATTTTTCTTTGGTCGCGACCCTTTGGGCGGAACCACATTCGCAATTTAGGCGTTCCGTCTTCCGCTGCCATCTGGTAGTGGAAGCCGAAACTCTGCATGGTTCAATTTTTCTCCGAGAATTAATTTTGTCTACAGCATCCAATGATGCTCACGGGATCTTTTACATGCAGTACAAGCATACTACATGCCATGTGTGGATTTTCGCATTCGAGAAATCCGTCGATCTCGACCGGGTTTGAACCTGCTCGGTCACTCAATTATATTTTGTATACTACACTGTTAGTTTTCATATTATGTTTCTTATCTTTCTCTTCCGTCAAATTATTTATTTTATACATAAAAATTGAAATCAATTTCAATTTTTAGATTTTAGTAATCTATTAAGTGAAATAGTTATATATTTGTTGTAAGGAGTTACTGCATAAATCATTTCATCTTGTTGACATCGCGTTTGTTGTTACCTGCTGTGAAGGTAATACCGTCTTCTTTAAATATTTTTATTAATAAATTCTATGGGAAAGTAATTACCTAAAAGTATGTTACGCCCTATTTGTAAATTAACCCTCCAATGTTGTTCATCCTATTGCTTTATCATTTAAGTTATAAATCATAACCCTGATAAAAATATATAGATGAATATTATACAATAACAAATTATTATGACACATTTTACAAATTATATAAAAGATTAAATATTGCTATACACACATTACATATTATATTGTAGGCACATTTGTAAATTATATATCACACTACACTATATATTACAAATTTACTGAAAGAGAGGGATAATGTAAAAAGAAACCAGAAGAGACAGAATGAAAGGAGAATACAAATAAAGCAAAAGAATTATAGGAGAAAAATAGAGAGATATGAAGATGAAAGGGAATTGTCTTATATTGTCTCTAATTCAATATATTGCTTGAATGGGGAAGGAAGTGCACTGTTTATGTTAAAATTGATACAAGTAAATATTTTAGCACCCAAAACACAAATTTTAGTCACTTAAAGATCTAATTCTCTGTCGGAACAACTACCTTGAATAGGATCATTCATTTTGTGATAGAGGTTTTGAGGAACAACATAATTCATAAATAATACTTCTAAACTCAAGAAAAAAATATTTGTTAGAAAATGAATACCACGACGACTTAAAAACAGTTTACAAGAGCAATAATTTGGACAATTTTTTACAATCTCAAATAGTTTCTGGTAAATTCATCTCCAAATTAAATGCAAAGTTAAATTTACCTATACATAGCATTAAACAATAAGAAGCTTAAAATAATTTTAAGAAGTTTTGGATAGGGTATTTTTTTATATATGAAAATTCTAAGAAAAAAATTCGTCAAACGCAAATGGTCACAATAATACTTAAATGTACTAATACTCAAATGTACTCAATGATGTGATTTTTGGCTCATTCGTCTGCTTCAAACATTTGTCCAGGATACGGAACCTTCTCGTATCTCTAAAAATCTTCTGAATGCTAACAAAGAATAAGCTGTGGTGCAACCTTTTCAAAGGACCCCACACAGACGGTGAAAGAAAACCTACACCAAGAAAGTATTTTCAAAACATCGTCAAGAATTCGTTTTACAAGAAGTCATAATAAATTTATGAAAAATGAAAACAAATAAAAATATAAAGAACGTTCCACAGAATAAAATTTCACAATAAAAAATGTTGCAATTTTAAGGTTGAGAGCAAACACTACTATATCTGAAAGTATTTATTACTGACAAAAAAATTGTTTTATCAAGTAATGGTAAAAAAATCTCAAATACTGAAGACAGGCATAATTATGTTGAAGCGAAATGATGTTTGATATTTCATGACACATTTTTCATTTCAAAATAGAACGAAAAAAACGTATGATAGAAAGGTTCGAAGTAGGATAAAGAAAAGAGTGAAATCTTAACTTAAAAAAACTAACAAACTAGAAGCACTGGGCCATTCTTCGTATATCTCAAAAGTATGGTGTTAATAGCGAGTACATTTCAATCGAGGTGAAAGTGCGAAGGCCGGAACAACCGCGTGACAAAGCGTTGAATTAACGAAAGCGAGATTCTTCCGCCCGGAAGTGAATGCGAGACGTAAGGAGCAACAGCATCCATCGCTTGCGAAGAGCGACTCGTGTGCGTAACGGTACGCGATCGAGTGCGGGACGTAGACGGAGGCTCAACAGCACACGGAAGGCACACGGTCCCACGCCACAGCGATATGAGCGATGGGGAGTTCTTTGCTGTCAGGATATTGTCACGTACTTCACGAAAGGTGACTAAAAACCGGTATTACACGGCATATTTCTAAGTAATATGTATATTATCAAAGAACTTAGATGAAACCTATGTCCGTGTTATGAACAACCTTTGATAATAGTTAAGCTACGATCATATACGTATGACATACGTTCTCGTTAAGAGAACCTGTGTCATATCTTCGATCATATATCTTTGATAATAGACATATGACATCGAAATATGACCGTGTACGAGGAGGGCGCCTAGACTATACATCCCCAAACTTCATCGTCCTCTATGCCCGATTTTTTTTCTTGTTTGGGTAGATCCCCAGCTTTCCCAATTTGGTCTTCTTTTACAAATTACAGCTTCTCACCCAGATAGGGTGGAAAATTTTGAACTAATAAAACGTGCTAAGTTGTATACTTTTATTAATTAAGCGAGACAATATCCAAATCTGGATACATTAAAGCATAAAATAAATACACAAAACAAATAATGCTTTTCACGAAAGGGGGAAGCGAGATGCGTTGATAGTAAAATTTTCAATATTGTGCTTTAATTAAGTCAGGTTTATATAACCTCAGTCAATCCATTTTCTTTTTAATAAGATTGTCAACCTCGCCGACCCTCTTTTTACGAGAATTGATGCAGGAGAAGGTATCAAACACTTTCCCGCGTTAGTCCATAGTGCAGGATAAGTAACAAGAATTTATCTCTATACCCTCAAGGTATGATATTCTTTTCTAAACAGTACATCAAGTTCTTTGCTTTTCTGATTTTGCCGTAAGTAGAGAGTTATTGTAAGAGGACTGCATAGCATCATCGTCGAAACGAAAACACTATCCACAGTGAGTCTCTTCTAAAGTTTTTATTTAGATTTTGAAAGTACTCCACTTCTCTGTCGTTATGCCTTCTTCGTAGATCCTCCAGCATGGATTGTTTCATACCGTCATTGCTTAAAACTTCGAGATATAAAGGTAAATAGTCTACTTAAACAATTTTATAAAATATGCGTAATTAATTAGGTAATTTATCTCTATTATAAGCGAGTATTAGGTAATTAGATAGGTACTAATTGTAGTAAATGGCTTATTATATATAAGGGGAGCCAAAATTTTGGTGACGGCCTTCCTAAATGGGATCTACTTGTACCCCAATTTCTTTTTCGCCGACATGGATCCCCTAGAGATCGGGGTCGATCCCTCAGGGTCGTTACAGACCACTTAAGGAATCAAGAATCAAGGCGTCTGAATACGTCGATCGAAATACATGTGAATTGAGATAACATATGCGGTTGTGTAGCTAAGGATAATGGTTGTTGATTTGAGAGAGGATTGATTTAGTTTTTGAAGTGAGCTTCCGTACAAAAATTAATGATCTGATGAAATTCAGAGTAGTAGCAACGTTAATGACCTGATAAAGTCAGAGTGGAATTGTAAGAAATATTCTATCCATTCTAATATATAAACGCGTAACGTGAAAATGTGTCCGTGTGTGCTACTTGGATCACGACTAAAACAAATCATGACGAAATTTGGCAAGGAGATAGTGTAGCTGTCCAGAACGAACATAGGATGATATTTATTTTTTAAATGTGTGATAAGAAAGATAGAAATGGTTTTTGAAAATAAATGTCGATAAAATCGGGAAAAGAGAGCTGTATTCGCTTACGCTGTCTGAAAGGTTGGAGTCTTGGCCCGGGTTTTTCTCCGTTCTTCCTTCGGGTAGAGGCGGATTTCTTATACAGGTTCTCTAGGCTTTGTCTAGGGGTGTTTATTGTAACAATACATCGTGAATTTAGTGTTATTTCAATTCTTAAGTTTAAAACACTATACTCATAATAATCTATAGTTCCATAATAATTTATACATGTAAATTTTTTTGCATTAAATTACAAACATATTGACATTCTATTAGTATTATAACTCGTAGCTAACTTTTCATCTTCTCTAAGAATTTTTGTTCAATTTTTGAATCTGCCTCTACCTTAGTGCCCTTCATCGGAATTGATGGGAAGATCCCTTATTTGCTTCCGGAGAGTAAATTAGTTTATTGTCCTCCACGTGGTCATATGCAGTTTGTACTGTTTTTTGACAATAAATTTATTAGTATTATAACAGTGAATGGTATTATTTTTACGTCAAAGAGTTCTACAAAAACGTCCGTGACAGCACATGTCTATCTACAAAAATTAACCTAAATTATCGATAAAACGTTATTAATATATGTGTTAAAATACTTCAATTTAAGAGAGTAATGTAAGAAGGAAAAAATCAATCATCATCAAATTTAATGTATTATTTATTATGTGGATTGTATCGTCGATATTTATCGAAGAAAGATAGATACCGTCTTTAAATCGTAAAATTTCAATGAATAGTTTAGATTTTACAAGAAATTTAATGAAGTGATGCATCTGATGTCTTGGAAGCGAAAATTCGACCGGCGCGGTTCCCGCGAGATGGTGTAGAGTATACAGTCAAGTTTTGATTAATTTTGCATTATCATGCATTTGAAAAATTAGGATGCTGTATATGTTTTTAAAAATCAGTACATAAAAGTATTCTGATCTTACAATATAGACGTATTTCATTTTTTCCTCAGTAGAAGAAGATTAGTCGAAGAAAAATCCTCAGATAAACAGCTAATATCAAATATACAGAATATAGAAAGAATTTACTTATTTAGAAGACTTGACAATGACCAACATCATCATGGTGTGTACGTATCGGACAGAGTAGATCACATATTATGGGATTGCCATTTAATTGAACGAGAAAGGAGAAATATTTACTAGAGGATGTTTTATTACGCGAAATGTTATGTAAAAAGTACAAACAAGGAGGAAACATGGAATATTAACTGTATTCCACCAAAAATATTATATATTATACTGTAGGGAAATTAATAAAACATGACAAATAGAAGATTGCACCAGCTTTCCTGTGGAGGGAACTTATGAATTGACAACTAGGAATAATGAAGACATCGTAGATATCCTCAAATATAAGAGAAAAGGAGAGCAGCAAATGCCCACTTAAACTATACTCGAATGACACGGCACCATACTAATAATTAAGAGAATTAAAATCAACGTGTTATGGGGATCTTGTATGATTTATTAAAGCGTCTCTGCAACACAGGAGTTTAAAATTAAAGAAATCAAGAGCACTTATGAACCTTCCAACGGATAAGTCAATAAAAGAATTTTAATACAACAGGAGACACTTTCTTCGTTTCTTCATACTAGTAAAAGAGTCTGTTCAAGTGAAGTTGCAGTCACGTCTGAGATGTGATCCGCTCTTAAAAATAAGTAAATTTATCAAGTTCGGGTTTCTCACCTCATACCGCGCGAGTCCAACTTCGGGTGTAAGTCCCTCAATATAACTTCCGCTCTAGCAACTACTAGCCAGCCTTCAAATTGCTAACAAGCTAACTTCAAACAGAAGGTCCTGCTAATTGGGTGGGATGGTCGCACTCACCACTAAAACGGCTTCATCGTCCCTTCGACGTGCATTGCCTTTCGTCGTACTTCGGTGGGAGGTAGAGAAATCCGGAAGTTTGTAGACCCTTCTGAAAGACAAATGTTTTCGGAATAGCGTTTATTTTCCTCCTCTTTCACCGCGCCCTCACTTTCGGTTCGGTAGTCAGAGCGGAAATTATGTCGCGCGCGTTATAGTTGTGTAATTCCCTAATGGAACATCCCTAAGGACTGGAAAGAAACCTACCCGCAGAACGTGGATGTTAGATTCGAAGTACCAGCGCTCGAAAATTTCGCTTCGAATCTTTATTTCTTCTCGTATAATGATCTCTTGTTATACATTTCTGTATATAAAATTATTTTGCGTCATTATTTAATGTAAATTATTTTCATGTTCATTTCTTTACACAATGTCGCTTTACTGAAACTTTTCACCTAGCACTCTCCATTAAATGTTGGAAAACCGGACCAATTCGTAAACTTGAAAACTGTCGTTTCTAATGGTTACTTCATAATGAAAAAAGAATATAAACCAAACCTCCTGGGATCGTACATAGTTATATGAGCACGTCTTGCAGCAGACACAGTTGTGAGACCCAGATAAAGGCTGCTATTTCGGGTGGAAAACCAAACCAAAAAAAAAAAGGTCCCTTGTGGCCAAAGGTTAAATCTAGCCCTTTGTCCATCACAATTGACATATTCTTCCGCCAATTCTACAAGTCAGCTGATGTGAGCGACTCCATCCGCATATACTCACTAAGATTCCGTTCACACTTGTAAAATGCACGTGTCTACAGCGACAGGAAGCGTCTGTAATCTCGCAATGCTGGCATCGGCTCCTCAAGTTTCACGTGCTATTTAGACTTCAATTAATAGTTATACTATTAATTACTATACATTAAAAGGAATTCTTGTGTGAAAATTAATCTAGTTAAAAATAGAATCCATGGTTTATATTTAGAGAGCCGCTAAAGGTGATCTGTAGACCAACGGAGCAACGGGTCTAAAACGTTTGGGAACCACTACATAAATTCTATGTCCCATATTTCTGTTCTTAATGAAGATCATTCACTGAGGCATTAACTTACATATTTTTAAGTCTTGACTTCTTCGGTACCCAACAAAATTTCGAATAGTTCGCAACCGTTGTAAATGCCACCCAAGCAGTAACTGATTAGTACACATGGTCGCGTATGTTCCCGCTTAACAAACAGGCAGAGTAACTTGTTTGCCACAATCAGTAGTAATCCAGCTAGTCAGCAACCAGTCGACGGAGTTCTTTCGCCTTACTAGGAAGAGGTTCCGCTCACATAGCAAGAGAAGTGCGCAACTAGGAAGACTATACTACTGAATAGACAATGTTGGACGAGCACAGACAGTTGATGCTCTAGTGCCGATTACATAGAAATTTGTCAGTTTCGACGCTTTCCAACACAGGATGAGCAACAACAAACCATACTCTGAATGTAGAGCAACGCGATCGCGGAGTTCATATCCAGGAATTACTCGTTCGTCTCATCTCGTTTTCTTAACGACAAATAGAAATTAACGTTTGTGTCTTAGATTAGAGGATCTAAGTCATTCAGACAGTATACTCGTGACGTTCCGTTTCTAGACCTTAAGATACCGGGAGAAATTAATGTTAAATTAAATGTCATTTAATTACAGTCCCATTTTAATATTATCTTATCCGATCATCATCAGTCAATGAAACTAAATCAAAACAGTTAAGATTAATTACAATTATGACTGTAATAGTTTAGCAAATGAAAAAAGAACGCAGGGAAAAGGCTACAAAAAAATCGCAAAAAATTGTAAGAAACCTGGGAAGTATGAAAGTTGTTTAAGGAATAAACAAATCTTTGAACAAAAGTGTAATGTAAGTCACCAGACTGAGGAAAGGCTAATTGGTAAATTAATGACAAATTAATGAAAATAATTCTTTGTTCTGGTTTCTGTCCAAACACTGAGCAATAAAATTATCATTATTTACAAGAAAATTAAACAAAAAGTCAAGACTCCTGGTAAGGCAAAGGAAAGGCCGGTGTTTTTCTTACATGCCCTGCAGGGCTCCTTCCCACTATATCCGTCCCACCCGGGGTGAAAACACACCCTCACACTAAGCCGTTATTTCAATATTAGTAATCAGGCATATTCACAAAATTTTTACATTACACAATTAAACTTAATTCTACAACAAATTTACAACATCCCCGTACATATAATATGAACACAGAATGACAATACGCTCGAGGATTAAAAATAACGTATGCAGGTGGTTACTCTCGTAATAACAGTTTGACGATGCGACTTGCTGCTTATCTCTTGGTCGGATCTCAAAGAGTAGTATGAACGAACATATGAGAGATCAACAAGATAATTATAATTCCAGAGTAGCCTCCGCAAACATCCAATTAAGCGATTCACAGTGAATAGTTTACTAGAGAAAAATGAGTGTAAGTACACACTTGCTACATGATTAATAAAAAGAGCGATCTTCATTTGTCATAAGAATCAAATCGAGAATGGACAAATATTATTATATGCTGTGTTTCTTCAGATATGGAGTAATTTTTCACAACATATACATAAAATGATCAGTTTTCAGATAAAATTAATAATAATTTAAGCTGTTGTTAGTTATTATCATTTTTGATTCAAAAATGTTCTTAGCGAAATTTAGATTTGTATTAATTTTACTATTAGAGTAAAATATATATTTAAATAATTTAAACATAAATTTGAAAGTTGGAAATAAATCTACACCAAACTTATGAAAGCTGTAAAAATGCAAAAAAAAAACATGACTCATGTTACAACTACGATGATATGTAACGTATCAACATTTCGTGACTAGAGCAATAATTTCAACTGATAAATTGGATTAGAACAACACACAGATGGTAGAGCAACATACGCACGAATGTGCGAGATTCATTCATCATTACCACACAGATAAAATCCGCGTCAAAATCAGTTTTAGGAGAGCTTATATCGTGTACAGGTTAAAATCATGCTGTCTAGGAAAATGTAGATTATATTAAGAAATGTGAAGAAGTAGACCGTGAATGAAAAACATTTGCCAGAAAATTATAATTCTCAGAATATTATTAATAAAATTTTTACAGTCGTATTTCAATGGTAAACCAAATTCTACAAGAGACATCGGGAGACTTGAATGCACGTATGGATGACGAACTCCTAATAAGTTTTCTTACGCGTAGGTATATACATAGGAAGCTGAATGTACTATAACGTCGATGCGCTATTGAACCAAAAACCTAAATCTCAAACTAATACATTAATTTAACAAACAAATGTTATTATTTGTGTTTGCACTACAATCTTCCATAAGTTCAAACTTCTATGAAAAAAGTAATGGTATGCTGTTTGCAGTTCGAAGTAGTTAAGAGTTTTTACGATTGAAAGCATAAGATCTTGTCAAACTATCAATAATTTTTCTAGCACGATGTAAATGTTACTCCTTACAGGAAATTCACGTTTCCAAATGTTTTGTAAAGAATAAATAACGACAATTTGACATGATATATTTTTTTAATTGATTTAATACATTCGACCTCCTGAAGGCGTTATACACTGAGCGAGAGTTAAATTCTTTTTAATTATGTTCTTCATGTCAGGCATAAGATGTCTCTCCTTTCATCAGCATTCATCCCTCCATCAATATCCTCGAATCCCTCAATCATCCCTCTACACGTCATCCACAAGATTTCCGTACAGTATTTAACATGATACATATATATTGAGAGTAGATGAAAAAATATCTGATAAATAAAATCAATAAGGAATCCCACCGCTTCTGTTTCATGTAATCCAATTTCAAGTTTTCCACACAAATGCAAAGATAGAACAAGGATATATGTTCAACTTTTCAGCATTAATGACTTAACACAACGTACATTCGACGTAAACACACAGTACACGTAAATAACTAAACTTAAAAACTAAAACAATTAAAATATTTTAACTGCAGTGTGTAAATAATCGAAAACTCTGTAACATTCTTCCAAGCTTGAACTGAAATATTTTTTTGGAATATAATTTTTCTTTACCTCGTAACCACTTTTTTCGTGTGGGAGAGATGCGACGGCTTGGACCAGGTGAAGATGGAGACCACCCAGGAAGAACTCCAGATGCTGAGGATCTTGTTATTGGTTCCCGACTGGCCGAAGTTGTCAATTTTTGCTTGTTCTTTATTCAAAATTTTATATCAATTTCATCCCAATTATTCACAATAATATCCTCTACTCATATCAGTATAATAAATCCACGTTAATGAAAAACTTCTAGTGAAAAGTTTAAAGCAATTGTAGAGTAAAAATTGCATGATAAGATGAATGAAATGTCAAAAGAAATTTGACCACAATCGAAAGAAGAGCGCAAGTCTTTATTCTTTATACTCGCAAAGTGGTTTATATGTACGTGTTATTTACAATGTAAACTCAGCTGCAAGGTTGAAAATGTTTTTGCTCCAGCTCTTTTTCTCCTCTTCCCGCGAGAACAGGTGTATTGGGTGCGGCCGCTAATAGAACCGACTGCAGCAATTTACCTGTCACTTTTCGACGCTTTCATATGGTGAGAATCTGTTGACCGTGATACAACCTGGTTTGGACATGATTCAAGGTAAAGTTGAGGTTTTTAAGATTTACATTTATACTGGCGTGATAATAAAATAAATCTACGACGGAACACGCAAAAGGCATCCTAATATTTCTCACATAAACGATTATGACCATTTTTTCTCTAAATTCGTACAAATAACAAAATCAACGGAAATTATTAGAAATTACAACTATTCCTCCTCATCTTGACTCAATAAAAGTAATAATGCATGAATACAATCAACAGACAGGTTAAGTCAGGTAAAATGGAGAAAAATTACACATTATCAATTTCGTCTCATCCGAAGGGACAATAAACCCAAATGAATGGAAACTTTGAATGCGTTTTTCATGGTTAGAGCTAATATAATGAAACCAACACCATAAAATTTCAAAATCTTGCATTCAAATAAAACTCGCCGGCGACATCAAACCAAGAAGAGTCCTCTAAAACGTCAAAGTAATTGAAAAGTTTTCTCACATGTATTTCTGTAATTGGTGACATGCTAGTTGACTTCAAAAAAGTAAAAAAAAGTATAGCCAGAATCAAACAATGACAGCAATCCTGTCGAAAACAGTTTTGGACAAAATCAATAGTTTGGTTGGGACAACACCTTCTTTTTGCTTCCTTTATTTCTAATGTGTGTTGGTACCACATTACCACCATATATTGGACAAAGCATCCACATGTCATGTGAGGGTCAATACAAACACACATCCTCAGCCGTTGGAGCTCCTCTCTCTCTGACACACGTATACGAGGCAACACGCACCGGTGAAGGCCGTAACAGCCGCGCCAGACAGCTTGCCTACGGCCGGCGGCGGCGCAGGGCGGTGCGAGGTCGTCCGCTCCCGGCGCGTCGCAGACGACGGGCCCGCGGATGGCGGCGGTGGCCGGGCCGCACAGAGACCGCGGGGGGCGGGGTGGGGTCGCGGGACTGCGCGGGAGGAGTTGCGGCGGCGCAAGGGTGGCGGCCCCCGCCGCCGCCGGGCCAGGCTATTCAACTCGCAGCTATTACCATGCGGTTTCCTGCTCCTCCGCGACGCCAGCGGTAGGAGGAGGCACGTTTTCGCGAGGTCCACCAGAGTACTACAGAGTAACGAGTCTCAAGGCGTGTACGCTAAACGACGCGGCCATGCACATTAGTATTCTGCACTGGTTTGAGTGTTTTCTCTGGGACACGCACTCCATTCGCATTCATAGCAATATTATACAAGCATCGAAGTAAATGCATCAACACATTCACACAACCATTGGTGTTTGTTTTCGGTTCTTTCTAGAAAAGAATTTCGCAAAGACATTCTCAAAAGAAATAATGGAAATACTTTACTAAATCCGACCACGAATTACTACATCCGAGAAGCTGGATCCAGTAACAAGGAAAACCATTACTTGCTCAAGCCAATAAGCTTTCAATATCTTAAGAATATGCGTACAATAAATTTAAAAAATTATGTTTGATATTTATCCGGTGAGCAACGTAGTATGTTTTGTAAGGATCTTATGAATAGTAGGTCCACATCAACAAAGTCTGAAATCATCTTTTTGTAATTTTGGTTATTATATTGTTCATGAGATGAGAATGAACTTACATTCAGCTTTAAATTAGGTGTCTTTACTCAATGTAATGCGGGTAAGAAAACGTTATTTCTGGGTTGAAAGAGAGTTTGTCCAGCATTTCAGTTTTACCGTCAATATTTTTTGAACTACTAATGAGTGATTTAGCGTCAGAGATAACAGCTGGAGAAGATCGAAGCATTACATTTACATTTTCAATACATCCAATTCCGTTTTTTAATCAAGATATATTACAATCATGATAAAAACCATTAAAGAAATAATATCGAAAACATACTTACCAAGATGAAAACAGAATCAAACATGAATGCAACTGAGCTGAAGTAAACATGATCTGAAAATGAATGTTTGTTTCCTTGAAAGTGTAGGTGATTTACAAATCTCAACCGTTCAACCATTTGATGAAAATCTGCATGAAAATTGATGAAATTGTGCGAAACAGTTCAGACCAGACAGTAGACTGGACCCTACAATCGGAAATTCTCGAATTTAACGTGAAAGCTTTATGAGGGTAATAATATCAGTTTCATGCGATGTCAAGGTTTGGCGGGAAAGTACGGGGATGTTACCGCTTTCCAATACGTTCATACAGAGTAAAAATACCAATAGAGTATATGAGATATTTTTTAGTTATTGAAAAAAAAATCAAATGATTAACATGACATAGATAATAAATCGATTACGAGATATCAACATCATTAAGGGCTTGCATAGTAGCGAATTCCACACCTTCCGATCTCCCTGCCCCACAAATTGAGAAAAAAAGCTGAACGATAGATATACTTTGAACAATGCATAACTAATTAACATATTTCAACCAACGCAAATGGAATCTTAAATGGTACGACGCATCTTGGATATATGGACTTTACAATAACGAGAACTAAATACACAGTTATCAAAATTACAGTAGCACGTATGTCATGCTAACTAGGTACTCGCTTTCTCCTCCGAAATATAGGTTTCACTAGAAGTTTAAAATATTAATAGAAATAATCAATGTATCTATAAATCATATGTATGCTCTGAGACAAGATGTAAAAATACTGAATTGTTCGTGTATGAGTTCCAGCCTCCTTAAGGTAGGACCAACGCTCCAAATCAGTAATATCACGAAGATGTATAATTGTTTTCTTTATTATTATTCTAATTGTTTTAAAACACAACACTACGAATAATATTCATGATTTAATTTGAATTTATTCGTTAATAATACATTACAAACAATATTCAAGAAATCGCATGACTCGTTTGAAATGCATAAGAGCGTGTAAAAACATGCGACGGAGCACAAGGGTTTCCTGGTTTGTGCATCACAGCTCGGGAAAAGTCAAATATCCTTCTGTATTGTGCGGTGACATATGAATAAAAGTGAAGTAAAAAATACTACGGTAAGTTTTCTACAAATCAAAGTAAACTTCCTTCACTTTAGTGATTTAAAAGTTGGTCTTTTTAAAAATAAAAAAAGTGCTTCTCTATAAGACGCGATGTATTATATCATCAATTCTAATTGCTATTATTTCTTTTAAATGGCCGGTGAGGTATGTTTTTGAAGTTGAAATCACAATTACATGTTACTCTGTTTATTTATGCCGATTTAAGATATTTCAGTGATTTAATTGTACCTGCGCTAGTGCTACCATAATAATCATCATCCCACGCTTCTGGAAGCAAATCGCAGCGTGTGATGGTCCTCGGGCCATTGAAGCAAACACCGCCATCCACGTTCTCTCACGGCAGGCGAGCAGCGAGAGCCAGTTCCTCCTCGCACGCCAAGTTGTTAACACGCCATCCCGCTTCGTTTGTCATTTACTCTTCCATCCACCATTGAGTATCCTAACTGCCTCGCCGCTCCTCTCGTCGCCACTACCAGCCGCCACGTTCACACTTCCGCCATTCAAGCTTCTGCGGCTGCCGCGGCTGCTGCTGGCTCAGGCTGCGCGAAGCGGTACGTACACGGGGCTAGTGAATGCCGCTTTTCTTTTCGTGTCTACGCACAGTGGAGTATATCGAGGCGAAATCTGGCCAAAAGTATTTTATCCAGTAAATTTGGTCAATTGTGGCGAAAAATAATTTTTATATGTATAAACAAATGTTATGTCCATTATTCATGTTACGAAAATGTTTTAATTTTTTTTATTTGTTTACAATAATTTGATACATAATCTCTCTAATCGAAAATACATTTAACTTCACATTTGTTTATATCCATATTAACGATGATTCACATATACATATAAAGCCTAGAAATCTCCTAGATTGCGGTGAACCTCACCGCCAGGTAACAGATGAATTATGATGAATGAAAATGAGAGACGGGACCGGGGTTCGAACCCGGGACCTCGAGCTCAGCGCTTACCGACTGCGCCATCCCGTTCGCTTCCTGGGCCCGTCTTCCATCCTCATTCAACTCCGTATTTTTGAGTTTGTTGTCATTTTTATCTCGCCGGGTTATCACAGAGTGAGAATGATACACTTCTAATTCAACACATTCAATTTTAACTCTTAATAATGAAATCATAAGTTGTACGTGAGATGGTATCAATTGCATAAACAACACACTTTTCCAACAAGACTAAACGGTTCTTGTCGTTAGGACGGGAGGTGTCCCCTTTATTAACTGACTTTTATATTGAAAATATTTCGTTATTTGTGACATTACAAGCATAGAAGAATTAACAAAGAAAAGGAACAGCTCATCGCTAATAACTTATGGGTTACGATTTTCAGAATAAACATCTCCGACTCAGGTTTACAAATAACGGTTCAGATTCCATTCGCGGAATGTTAGGTTTCCTCGCTCGTTTAATACTTATTGTATCTTCATTCTTCTCTGTTGAACAAGTAATACTTACTTAGTTTTTAATGAATTTGATGAAATTGCATTGTTAAACAATACTGGCCGCACCATTATTTTCCGATACTTGCCTTGAAGATATAGTGGTTGAGATTTAATTCCTTCATTATCTTTTAAGATTGTCACTCACCTCTCACTCAGCGGTCGGGTTAGAGATGGTTATTAACAAACATACATGGAATATTCATAATAGCATCCAATGCTATGCTTTCCCTCTCTTATTATAGAAGTCGTGCATACGGTATGTTCCCGTGGTATGACACCCTTAATTTATAATTTAAATCACCCAACCTCTTCCGTCCCGCAGTGGTAGTGATAAAGTTGTTGTCTAACGTCAAGAGTACTTTCCCTCGATTTTCCCAAGCTGGTTGAAATCCGTTGCATGGTTTAGAAGGAAAAGTGAAACCCGGCCACATACAATAACTTATATTTGTAGTCAGTTTATATTTAATTGAACGCGGGTATTTCTGCTGAGCCCAAATACGTTTTCGCTCATGCGTCCTAGGCACATTTTGTAACATCTTCGTCAACACGAAAGCAACGTCGCTGTACACACGATACGTGTGCGAGCAAAGAAACTGAACGAGGGGGACAAGAGGGCGTTATGTTGTTCGCGATGGACAGGTCGACAAGGACCAATGCAGCGATGACCTCATTTGTCGTGCAAATCTCATCATGTCTCTCAAAGAACTTACACTTAAAACCCTCCACTCTCACGACTTTCTCACCACCTCTTTTCAGTTCTTCTCATTCTTGAGTAATGGATCCAATGTGACAAGTCCTCAGATAACAAATAAAAAATAAGTACTGATTGTTATAAATAAATCAACATTGAAATGATCTTCATTTTCTTTCATATCACACTGATGGAAGCGATCCAATCCACGTCGAAATACCGATTCTCCAGTAGCAACAAGTACAGAGGTAACAACGATACTTAAAGAGACACCTCAAGTTGCTCGATAAATACAATTGGATTCAAATTATCATAGGAGTGTAACAACAAAAGGAAGAGAATATATTGGGTTAGAAAGTTTTCGTGTAACGTTTTGCAACACACCACTGAAATGCTATCAATGACACAGATATGGGTATCAGGTCGAAGCGTGTCGAGAAGAAAACGATATGTGCGGCCATTGCACGATATGTGCAGTGGTGGGCCATGGATATACAAAATATCCAAATAAAAAACATAACAATTTGGGAGTTGGATAAGGGCTGCCCGCAGGGGTCCCTTGGAGGACTTGGAAGCTTGTTATTGACGGTAAGAACAGTATGAGAAGTAGAATACAATATATTGGCAGATGAAGTGGTGGTATTTGTACAAGGAACAGGGAGATGAGCATTAGAAGCACATAGAAATAGAGATGTGTAATTAATGGTGTGAGCTACATAAACTAGAAATAGAAACAAAAAAAACCTGTGCAATGGCATTTGGAAATTGAATATAATCAAGAGAGATCCAACTTTAAAGATGAAGGGAAGTAAAATACGGGGAATCCAGGACCACATTTATTTGGAAATTAAATTTAATAAAGATTTGAATTCAGGAAACGTATTGAATACATACAAAATAAAATAAAGAAGACCTTCTGTTTTGTTAAGGGTGGGATTAAAGAAACTTAATGTACCAAGAAAAGAACTGCTGACATTGTATAAAGGAGCAATGGTGACGATGTATACCTATGGATGTGAAATATGGCAAAAAGTATTACGGGATGCAAATCAGAGGCGAAAACTAGAGCAGATACAGCGTATAAATCTGTTGAAGTTGAGTGGAGCGTATTGCACGTTATCTACAGACGCGCTGAACGTACTAGTTGGCGTGTTACCCGAAGTGAAATTGATTTGGAAACTTGTACTGAGAGCAGTTATGCGACGAGGAAGGCAGATAGTTTGGATGGGAAGGTAGTGAAATATGACGAGTGGGGATGGAAGAGGTAGATAACACGGATATTAATAAGCGAGGAAAATATAAAGAAATATATCAACAAAAGGGAGATAATTATGTGTATTTATGTCTGACGTAACTTTCGTCGAGAAGAGGAGGAAATGGTTTAGCCCGAATCCAGAAATCGTGGAAATGTTGACGGGACATGAAGATTTTAAGGTGTATTAGCACAAATTTAAATTGGTGGGTGAGGAACAGCATGATTGTGAACAAGAAGCAGAAACGAGAACACATGTATTTTGGGACTGTATTTTCTATGCACAAGAACGAGCTAATAAGCCCAAGATTATGATTATAATAGGAATAACTGAAATGGAACCAGACATGACTGCAACAGAGAAGCGATATGAAATATTTAAGAAATATATAGACGATATAAAAGAAATAAAAGGAGGTACGAAGGGCTGGAAGTATAATTACTCCCACCTATCCGTGCCTGAGGACGAGCACCGTTCAGAAGGGCAAACAATAAGAAGAGAAACAGGAAAGTCGCGGAATGTCGGAAGATGGGACGCGACAAGAAAAAATCAAAGTAATTTATCACAAAAATAAATTCAAATCACTGACCCGCACCACCAAATTTAACTAAATAGTAATACGCCAGTAAAATTAGAATTTAATTAAAACTCAAAGTTTTCAAATTTCTATTTTAGCTGAACTGCTCATCCCTGCTCCAAATATAGAATTACAAGGGTATATACTCAGTATTTATCTCTTTATGGTTTACGAGTATCTCATTGATCTGTTTTATATCAGGTCACAGTATATTTATTGGTAACTTGCTATGTTATGTCAAGTATATTCTGCATTGAAAGTGGAAAAAACTGCATACAAATTATTTCAAATAATATATAATAATCATCAATTTTATTATTAAACTAATTATACATTTTCTTTGGTTTCTTCAAGTTTCTGGTAAGATGTATAAAGTGACATTAAATTAAACTTGACTTAAACATTTTTAGAAAATAGCCAATTTACTTTGCATTGCTATAAACAATTATTGATTGCAACACGAACCCATTCTCATCCCATCTTCAAATTTGTTGTGCATGTTTCAAAAATGTTTTTAAATAAAATATATATTTTTTTAAAAAATTTACATGTGTTTTAAAGTATTAAAAATGTTTATGAAATATTTTTAGAACATATTTTTTGTTGTATTATAGTCAAATTGCACTTATGGCTTATAAAATTATTGCCAGTAACGTCACAATTTTCAACTCTCTACGTCAAATTGGTTTGAACACAGAGACATTTAAGATTAAATCACGACGGAAATGGAGCGAATATCCAGATTTTGAAGATTAATAACTTAAATATATACGATCAGAAATACCTTAAATTTTGTATTTTTCATATAAACCAATAATACTTCAAATGCACAATTTGTTATATAATTCTGAGATATGATGTTCCTATCTTTGTTGATTTAACGTGGAATGACTCGGGCATGAAATGTTAAGCTATATGCGTCGAATGTAAGGGGTAATCTTGCTCGATAATCGCATTTGTTGATGAGTTATGGTCCCACTTCCTTACGGAGATGACGACCCGTCCAAAGTCGCATACCCTCATAGAACTACTTGCTAGACTACATCCCATACCCTTTCAACAAAGAGAACAAGGGACCTTCAACGGCCAAACGGCGACATTAAGATAAAAAATAAAACAAAAATCAGCTGACAATTTCAACATTGATTTACATGTTTTAATCCATATAAGCATAAAAGTCACTACTTCCCTATTTCATCTCATGTATCATTAGCAATTATTCCATTTTTCTGTTTTTCTGCACTATTCTAAACCCTATCACTGGCAGAGTCACTTTTTTATTTATTTATAACATTAAGATATTTTTTTCTTTTCCTTTATTGTAATGATTATAATGTTTTCGATTGTAGATAACAACTACACAAATGAACTGAATATATCTTTTAAGGTATTTATTTGACACATAATTTAATATTCTTTAATTCCAGAAATAATAACTCGCTATAAATCGTGGTAAGGGATTTATACGCGAAAAATTGAGAAAGAGTCGATCTTGCTTCTTTTTCTTTTTTTTGCTAAAACGTTATGCTCACCTCGTGTGACCGTGTAAACTCAGATTACTTGAATTAGGCATCAATTAAAGGTATTAAGTAAGTCTTGGAAATCGTTTTATTTTTTCTAATTTCATTGGCCTATAAGCATGCACAGGTTGCGGAGTTCAGCTATTTGAATTGATTAAGGTAGTACTACAGTAGATAGAATAAAATCACTAAAATATCTTAAAGCGGCATAAATGATCAGAGTAACATGTACCTATTGTGGTTTCAACTTGAAAACATACCTCACCGGTCATTTAAAAGAGATAATTGTTGTTATAATTGATGTGGAAATACATTGCATCATATGGAGAAAACAATTATTTATAAAATGAGACCAACTTTTAAATCACGAAAGTGATGGAGGTTTACTTTAATTTGTAGTAAATTTCCCTTTGCAGTATTTTTATATCACTTTTATGTATAGGTCACCGGACATCTGACAAAGATATTTCACTTTTCCCGAGGTGAGATGCAAAAATCAGGAAACCGTCGGTTGTCATGTATTTACATGCTCTTTTGCATTTCATACGAGCAAGCGAGTTCTTGAATATTATTTGTATTATATTATTAACTTATAGATAGAAATTAAATCATGTTTTTTCACCATTTTTATTCATATTTTTGTTTTTTATGATAATCACAATAAAAATAAAGAAAACAATTACACATGTCAGTGACTTGACTTGGTTGCAGTGCTGGTCCCACCTTAATAAAGACGGTGTTCATGGACACAACACACAAGACCAGAGCTAATATTCTCAAATGAAATCAAAAGTAAATGCGACCTTTTGCTCTGATGACAAATCGGTTGGCATTTCATGTAATATTCTTCTTTTTTTTCTGTTGGTTACGGTCTTTTTACGTAATTATCATCTTTATTTATTTGATGCTACAATTGGACTTATATGTCAGTAAACTGCGACGGGAAAATACGGGGTTGCCAGGAAACGTACGGTAAACGTCTTACATATGTCTGGAGGTAAGGAAATCCCTGCAGATTCTCAACTTGTGCTCTCTTCGGAAGAAGATAGGGATTTATACTCGTAAGATACTCACAATGCACCACAGTGGAGAACGCGGATCATACTTTTATATGAAAATGCTACAGAATTTAAAAATAATCAAAACAATAACGTTGTACTCAAACACATATTGTAATACTCTCTAAATGTAAAATTTCTGAATTTACATCTGAGTATATTTAGGACAATGGAAGCACATTGTTACATCTTAAATGCTCTTCAGAAGTATTTCGCACAACAAACAGGGAAAAGAACATAGTGTTTACATCCCATGTTTTCAGTCACTCATTCCAATGCCCCTTATACATAAAAATTATTACAATGAAAATTATACTAGTATACTCGAGATTTTGTTTTCTAATAGAAATTCAAAACGTAAAGAGATTTTTGATATTACTATCCACGTGGCGATTTATCACTGTCTTTTGCATACATTAAAAATAACGAAAACAAGCTAATACCATCATACCCAACTTGGTTCTTTTTAATTCGTAGGATCGTTCTCAAGCAGGATTTAGCGCAACGTTGGTTTCACAAGTCATAAGTCACCAGGACGATCGATTTTTCCTTACATCACTGTTCTCAGGTGTAGAGTTACCTCAAGAATCGAGTATATTTTGATTCGGAATCCCATTTCTGAAAGAATCGGGAATAAAAATATTACCACATTGATCCACAACCGTGGTAACATCCTCTCCCTGCGCACTGTAAGCTGAAAAGCCGATTACTTCATCCATTCCAGCTCAATATCGGTTTGGTACCGAAATTCCCCGGCAACCCAACATATCTCCTTCGAACTTACTGCGACCCAATAATATAGTAAGCTAATGGAAGAGGAGATGGTCTGAACCTCGACACATACAATCAGATATGAAACAAATAAAGTATAGGTCCTGTTCCCCATGACATGAATTTTGGAGAAGACCAAAATATGAACCCCGGTACCCTGAATCAGGTGAGCAGCAATCGCGTTCCGAGTGAGCCGTCAGCAGAACGTGGCGGTTGGGTGGAGCGGAGCGCGGGCCAGGTCGTGACGAACGCCGTCGCCCTCCGACCCTCCGCCTGCCACAATGCACGCACTCTAATAACAATAACGGTCGCTCCCGGATGCACAGCAAAGCACAGCACAGCGTAGTACAGCCTGGCTCAACTCGTCTCCTCCCCACCCGCGGCGCAAGCCAAGTCTGCACTGACAAGTGGATTAACTCTGAACGTGCATCGGTGCGAAAGGCGGACGATGCTTCATGGGACATCGCAAGCATCCATTCCCGCGAACAAGGAGATTGCGCAGAGAAAGGCATGCAGTCGGGCATGTGACCTTAATGAAGCCTATTAGAACATCGCTACGTCGCCAAACTGACTAGTGGTCTTCATGCGGCACACAGAGAGTAATTCCTAGCGGTTCCCAAATAGTTTCAACCAAATTGTAACAGTCCGTGAAATCAGCTTTCAACCTATCTTCTCGATGAATTTTCGGTATTTTCAAGTAGGGGAAAGAATTGGAAGAAGTCGATCAATAACCAGCGGCGACAACGCGACGGAAATGAGATATTCATGTGTTCCACTGAAATCATTATATTCTTCTTATAAGGCACGGTGCATTTCTTGAGGGTATAGGAATGTAAAAATGAACATAATCGCAGTTTATTTACATTATGAATGACATGTACATATACACAAACCAACGCGACTTGAGGACTATCACTGGCAATGGAAAAAATATATCACTGCTCTACTAAATGCGTCTCACCTGCGCTCTATGCTGGAATGCTCCTACCTCCCAAGACTGCTCTCGTGATCGCCAATGTAACGCAGCAAATAAGGCTATGAGGAACAATGGAAGATTCAGTGGTATACCGCTAGGCGAAGGCTTCCTCGATTGATTCGAAAGGTCCGCCGAGTGATCTGGACTGACCTCGCGCGCTGGGGGGTCGGAAGGAAAATGCTCTCTTCAATAAGACGTGGGAGAAAAAGAACACTTCGAGGAACTGCATAAAATAACTCGCGAAATTGGGTGAGTAACGGAACTCAATTGACCTGTAAATCCTCGCCACTTAAGAGTGTGTCAATGCTATCTAAACAATACGAAACTCAAGATCGACTTTTCATGTTGCATCTTCTTTTGATTCTGGTAAAACATTCAAGAATATATTTCTTCGTTGAAATGATAGAGGAGAAACAAATAAGTTAATAATATTTAGGAAATATATAATCGGTACCATGTAACCAGATCAGGTCAATTCATCTTTTCGGAGAAAGTCTCCCATTTCTTTTTTCTTCGTCTTGTTCCGATAATGTACTGTGTGTGAAGAGGGGCGGGGT
>NNCF01126477.1:145795-185137 GCA_002313205.1 Laupala kohalensis
TTTTCACAAGCTGTTGTAACTCTTCAACTTCTTTACTTAGTAAATTTCCCCTCCCCCATTCTATCAGTGCTAATGGATCCCCTTCATTTCTCTCTTTCGGAGAAGCACAATAAAACGGAATATCCGCCTCTACGACTTCCGTGATATTTTGGGACACAATATTCCTATGAAAATATGTTTTAGCATGTTAATATGATAAACCGTGGGTTTATCTTTCCTTCCCGGCATTTCTACTAGATAATTAAATCCCGAGATTTTTTTCAAAACTTTTCCCGGACCACCCTATTTCGTGCTAAATTTCCCCCCTTCCCCGTGCCTCAACATCAATACGGAGTCGCCTTCCTCAAGTGATCTTTCCACGCTCCGCTCATCATACCAGAGCTTCTGTTTTTCTTTGTTTATTCTTGTTTCCTATCGCAATTTCCTGGCACCGTGCTAACCGATTAATTAGTGCAAAAACGAAATCTAATACCGGTTGTAATTCTTCCTCTTTCCCGATTAGGTACTCGTGAAGCAAAGTTTCCGGCGATCTCAAAGTTTTCCCGAACACCAATTCAGCAGGCGAAAACCCAGTAGTTTCGCAAATCACATTTCGGACCGTAAAAAGCACTATTGGTAGAACCTGATCCCATTCCTCTCTGGCTTCGTTGCAACACGAAGAAATAATTCTTTTTAAAGTGCGATGGAATCGTTCCACATTATTTGAAGCGGGATGATACGGTGAACTACAAGTGTGTTAATTCCTAAAACTATCGAAAAAAGTGTTAGTGAGATTGCTGACGAAATAAGTCCCTTGGTCTGTTTGGACTTCTTTTGGAAAACCTATTCTACTAAACATTTCCAAAAAACCATGGATTATTGATTGAGACGTGACGTCTTTCAGCGGAACTGCTTCCGGGTACTTAGTGGTAGTAGACAATGCGGTTAATAAATATCGATATCCGTTGCGAGATTTGACTAATGGCCCTGCAGTATCCACAGACAATTTCAGAAAACATTCCCCCAAAACTGGTGTAATTTTCAGAGGAACTCGGCGAGCGTCATTGGAGTACCCTACCCTCTGACATACATCGCATGTACGAACGAAATTTTCCACGTCTTTATAAATGTTGGGCCAGTGAAAGTATCTGCAAATTCGGCTTTTAGTTTTAGTCGTCCCCACATGACAAGACCCATAGACATAATTTTCAATCTATATTCCATAGGTATTACTATAAGTTTTCGTTCAAATCCATTATTATCAGTCCTTTTCATAACCAATATATCATTGCTGAGTTTCTCATACCTTTCTGATTTCACAGCGAATTCCCTGATCTCCTTTAGAGTTTCACACATTGTTTGATCTCTAACAAATTCTTTAATATTGACTTTTAATACCCCGGAAATAAATTGATCATTTACCCCTTGACACACCTCAGTCACATTTTGAACTGGTTCGGCGGACGCCTTTCCTTCGGTCCTGTTGGGACAGGTAAAGGACAAGTGGTCAGTTGCTTGACACACGAAGCACTTTCTAACGTACGCCTTTTCAAACGTGTTTTGTTTTCCTTCCGTTTTCGGTACTGACTTCCTACTCGAATCCATTAATTTTTTTTCTTTAGCGTTTTCGCTACGATTTTCAGTCCGCTCCGTTCGAGTACGTTCGCGAGGTTTTCCTCCATTCGAAAAACTATTCTGAAACGACTGTTTGACCACATTAAGCGGTTTACGCATCTCTGATCTCAACAAATCATATTCGTCTAATTTACACGCGAATTCTTTAGATTGATGCATTTTACCCCAATTTTCAAGAAAATGCTCTTTTACATCGGGATGAGTTTTTCTTTTTAATTGATCCGTGATCAATAAATCTTTAAGTTGTTCGAAGTCATCCACTTGGACTCCTTCTATCCATCCCGAAAGATATGTCGCTAAACTATATCGCACATCTTCCCAACTCTCGTTCTCTGCTTTCTTACGCGAGAAGAACAACATTCTAAATTTTTCAGCACTTAATTTAAATCTTTTAAGCAAGCAATCTGTAATTTGCTCGTAATCTTGACTCTCATTCTCTTTAATTATTTGCATTACTAGTTCCGAAGGTAATAAACCAAATAAATGTGTAACCCACTGAGATTTCGCAACATTTAAGCTAATTTTTTGCTTCTCTTTCAAAAAAATTCAGATAGAGACTTAAATCACTATCCTTTTGTTATTTGCCTATCACACGACTAATATCAACACTACTTGTTTCCCTTTCCCTCGGTAACTCTATTGCACTGGACGTGATTCGTAGTTTCTCTAATTCGAATCTGCGTTCGGCTTCTCTCTCTCCCTCTCTACACGCTCACGCTCTTCCGCACGCGCCCTTTCCACGCGTTCCTCCCTCTCCCTTTCGGCTCTTTCCTCCCTCTCCCGCTCGGCGCGTTCTTCCTTCAACCCGTCGATTAATCCTCTGACTAGCCCTTCCTCGTAATCTTCCACATTAAGTATTAAATTTTTTAATTGTAATTTAGTACAATTTTCTATCTCGGTTACACCCAACTCTTCCGCCACTTGTTGTAACATATCTTTACTCAATTGCATTAAATACGCCATGTTTTCAAATTAACTCTAGTAGCAAAATAAAAACAAATTCACTGACACTAATAAAACAGTTAACTACGCCCAGAGACTTGCAATTGCAGATAGCGATTATAGTTGCTTACCCAATCTGTTGTGTTGTAGCTTCGTTGCGGTCCTCGGTCCTTTGAAGAACGGCTTGTGTCGTAGCTGCGTTGCGGTACTCCGGTCCTTTGAAGAACAGCACCAGTAGCAGATGCCCGCGTTGCTTCCACGCGTGGTATCAGTGTTCGTATCCCATCGCTGCTAAACCAGTTGTAACTTCACACCTCAAACCCTGATGTGTTGTTATTATTCTTGTGGTAGGAGCGGGATCCACATACATACCAAAATTCCTATGGTAGTTTTTTTCGCTGCCACCAGCTCGGTTTCCCGAGCAACCAAACTCACGTGTAATAATAATAAATAATGATTTATTACAAATTACATGAAATCTGAATTGTTTACAGACACAAACTCCCAAATTCATCAATACATCTAATAATCGTTGATTAGACAAATAATGCTGTAAGAGAGCATCGTTTATACTTTGTAAAATATAGTTGAAGACAACTAAATTTTAATAAACCCTCAGGTTATCAGTTCTTTCGAACAGATTAGTTGTTTTCACCCAACAACTAACTGAAACTAGTTACGCACCTAGTAATGAATTCATTAAGTCTACCGCAGCAGCCTTAACAAACAATCTGGTCTCCACGACCAAAACTTGTCCAGTCACTTGTCCGTGCTGACGGATCTCTCTAAGTTCCTTTGTAAAGAATCGCCGAGGAGATTCACGTCTCTCAATTTATACTGTACCAGACGTCACGTGATCAGCGAATTACCACGCCTTCGCCACCACCGTGCAGGCACTTCGGTTGTGTCCCCTTTCCGCTTCTAGGAATGCAGAGGACGCGCCGTAGAGGACGAATCGCTAGGCGCGTCACCCAGGCGCTTCGCAAACACCTGTTTAGTTTTTCTTTCATTTCTTCGTGGAATTAGTATTTAATTTAGGAACACTTGAACCCCCTTGAGACAACGTCGCCGACTGCATTCTTCGAATACACTGGTACATACTTTCCTTAAGATGAAAAGTGTTTATTCGAACAATGCCTTCACACGGAAAACTCGTCGCACGTCCGTCTTTGCGCGGACCGGCCACTTATTGTGATATTCTTAACAGTATCCTGCTTGGAAAATACAAAGAGCTATTAATATTTCTCAAGTTGCTGGCGTGTTCTGGCGCCGACGTTACAGTACAGTGTATTAGAACAAGTAACTAAAATCTGTTTCATTACAAGGAAGTCATCAACATAACTAAACGGCTTTTCTCGTTAGGACAAGAGGTCTACCCCTTTATTATCTCACGTCATAAATAGAAATTTTTTCCAATGTATATCATGCGCATTACAGGAACAACATGTAAAAGAAATATCTTATCTAAACTTCAGCGAGCGCAATCGACGGTAGTCAATTCTCAGAGTGATTGAAACAAGATAATGGTTTCTAGGAAACTGTTAAAGTATTGGTCATAGCGGAATAATTCATATATTCACACAATGACACTGTATTATTGTAGTCTGATATCAAAATATTTCCATAGATGACTAACTCACAGAATTAGCTTTAGTTTCAGAACGCTCATAAACCCAGTTTTCACGAGAAGAAATTTGAGTGTTTCATTCATATACTTGGCCAACGGGGGTGTAAGGAGCGCCGTGGTATCCCTAAAGCTATAACATCCTATCATAATGGTTTAACTTCATTTTTTACCAAAAACTGACGAATTAAAGTCTGGAAATTAATAATTTAAATTGTGCGTTAAAGTATTCAAATACGAACAATCTAAGTGATAAATAAAAAATAAATAAATTTATTGTCAAAAAACAGTACAAATTGCGTATGACCACGTGGAAGACAATAAACTAATTTACTCTCCGGAAGCAAGCAAGGGACCATCCCATCAATTCCGATCAAGGGCCCTAAGGCAGATATTGTTAGTTGTTTAAATAATTGCACCTCTGGAGCCATTAAGCTTTATATCTTTTGTTATATAGATGTGAATATTTCATGTAAAGAAAACTCTAAAAATAAAATATCAAAACAGAAATTGTTTAATTTCACGCATAAGATAAGCCATTCTTCTGGTAAATGAAACATGTTACTTGGGCGTGTTACATGCGAGCACAACTCCCGCGTTGTCTTACGTAACTTCCATTCATAGCTTCTGCGGAGGTAGTAAAAATAAAAATAACACTAATGTAGATAATACCCATGAAATGAAAGTAGCAATAGTAATGCACGTGGAAATTAGTGCGTAAAAGTATTGATAATCCGGTCCTATGAGAAATAAACTAGGAAACAAAGAGACTGTTTCACCATTCAGCGCGTGAAATGAAACGTGCAGGAAGATTTTAAAGGGCAGGATTATAATCGTTGGAGTTATTGTAGTACAGCACTAATTCAGAGGCAGGTGGTTAATGGGGGGATCCTAGCATACATATTCTCCTAGCCCGGGTTCCGTGAATTATATGGCTTGTACTCATCCACCCTCGCAACATGGAGCACCAAAACAATTGTTTTTCCGCTGATTGTCTACACGGGTATTTACAATGGTTCCACAGGCACCCTCTCTCAATGAACACGGCATTTTAAAGACCCGAAGTAGCGACAATGGAAAAATGTTGCCTAAGGTTACCTCATCTGAAAGCATTCGACCCGAACAATCTCACGTGGGATAAGGAAAAGTATGTCATAATATTAAAGCTAATATTCAGGTTAAAGGTTCCACCTCTTTAGTTAACTAAGAGTTCACGCTCACAACTTAGTGAGTCGCATCTCCAGATCAATAATTATGTTATCATTTTTACAAAAAAAATAGTGAAATTGATCAAGATGCGAATCCGTATCTCAGATTCGCAGGTGCCGAGAATCCATTCAAGTTTTGAATCCTACTAGTCCATTCAATAAGGTTTTGAATTCGAGAAAAATTAGGCAAGAGCTGAATTTTTTCCCACCGATAGATCACTATCCACGGTCATTTCCATTAAACTCTAAAAATCTCCCTGGAGCTAACCCCAGCACACCTCAAAGGTGCAAAATGTGAACATTTACGGAAAACTCATTTTCTCTGTTACTCATATATATCCAGCTCAAATATTTTGTTTTATTTATCATGAAATAAGCTACAATATTAATGATTTTCATCTTTGTGACAGTGCAAATAGCCTTCCAGTAATTATAGAAAATACGTGGCGAAAATCGGATTTTCACATTGACACATTGGACCTTCATTGACAGGGCTGTCCCTGTTCGGGAGGTAGTATAATGTAAGCCGCGTTGGCTGGGCATGTTGTCTATGCCATGGTTGATGATACGATGGTGGTGAGAGTCGGTGGCGACGACAGGGCGGATCGTCAGCTGCGCCCGAACGGCGGCAGAGGCGGCGGAGGTTAAGGCGGAGGCGAACCTCAAGGTGAACAACCGAAAAATCGCCGGTGGCCGGGGCGGCAGAGGTGGCGGCAGCCGACTCCTCAATAAGCGGGCAATCATCCCCACCTGGCCGGAACTGGTGCTTCCTCGAGCTCGCGAGCAGAGCTTCGTCGGGGTGACCCCCAGCAATTGTGAATTTCGGACACCATTCCACACACGATGGGCATCTACAGGTGACACAATGATATATAAGTCGGAAGATGGAAGCAACAATGATAACCGTAGGAGTAGAGGACTAATACAGTTCTCATCCGGGAAGAATCACATTATTCCATAACTAAAGTCTAGCTGCTGGACGAAAAGTTACCAAATTCGAGAGAACTGCCAACCTACTCAATTGATTCCTCCTATGTCGTACATTACCTGACTTAGTGATATTTTCATCTTATACGTTGTATTCACTACGACCAAACTACTACAAAATACCTGTAGGAGAGCCCGTCCTTAAAATACTCGTTTTTTTAATCTTTTGTAGAGTAACACAAAATTAATATTCATATCAATAAAATACATAGCATAAATTATCTAAGAAATCTTAATTTTTTATCTACTTTCAACAAAATTCATTTTACGGTAGTCTCTGTGTTGTTTCCATCGCGTTGGTACACCCGTAAGGTAGTGCAAGTGCTACCAAACGTTGATTTTAATATCACATGACAATCTGAGACAGTCCAAGTCATAACGAGTGTCGGGGTTTTTGTTCCAAAATATTGGTGGTGGCTGTCCTGAAACACCACACGAGTCCGCTATCTTTGTTCTTTTGGTGTCCAAACTCTCGATAACTTGAGTATATTAGGAGACGATGCATTTCTACAGTGTGGAAACAATAGTATCTCTTGTACAATCGTCAACTAAAAGCAAATATAAAAGCAATCTCCGCCAATGGGCAGATGTGTGCAGATCTACTATGAACAGTAACCATATTCGGGATAGCATGATACTAAAGAAAGTGCTGAAAACGGTGATCAATAGACTTACTTTCTTCCTGAGTAATAAAAAAATCGTCTGTAAAGGTACTAGGGAAATTAAAGACGATGTCGATAGCTGTAACACATCTTGTTTCGGACCTCCATCCAAAACATCTTCATTTAATTCGCTGATGTAGATTTATTTGTAACACACCCATAAGCTGATAAGGCGAATGCATAAATTCAGAAAATATGTTAAAAAGAGCGAGAAATATCCTGTTATTATTCGAGAAACTTAACGAGAGCGTTAAAAGAAATTGAGGAGAAAAAGACATTATGCAAGGAAACACTAGGCAAAGTGGTGCGACAAAGTAACTTTCCAAAAGCTGCAAACACATTTCCCACAGAACAAACTAACTCTTTAATAGAATACCAATGAAGGAAACTAAAATGATCCTAGTCTAGACACATGTACGAATCGTACATACACTCCATGAAGGAAATCAAGACAGAAAAAAAATGGAGCTATGGCATTTATCACTTAGTGCGGGGATTTATAAAGAGAGTAAGGAGTCAGGGAAATAAAATGTCCACTAATACCCGTAGCTCGCTGTTTAAGTACTTAACGGATGGTGTGACTGCATTCGAGTCCACAGTTGCACAGGCGGTGACCCCGTTCGAGTAGATTCAATTGAGGCGACGTTTCGTTTCAGAGCGAAGTCCAGAGTGCTTACAAACATTTTGAGATTCAACTCAAAGAAATAGGTGATCCTTTAGCACAAGTGGAAGGGAAGACACAAAGATTCAACCCTAAAGCGAGTTATTATAAAAGAGTTCGTGCGTCCTCAATACAAACATGTCATAAAATAAGGGCACTGCCAACCAGTTTATCAATTTGAAAGACATTACTCTTATCTACTTATTATAATAATTAACTCCCACTCCCTTCGTCTGCTATTTGAAAGCCAGTTATTCGTATTGACACTAGGGTAAAATACCGGCCAGTCGGAAATATTTTTGCTATTCTTTGTACGGTCAGTGGCCGGTACGGCCTCTTTATTAGTCCTATATTGGACCGGTATTTTCAATTTTTATTTCAGTTGCCAAAGGTAGAGGAAAGGACTCAAATAGCACAATATGTTGGTCTTGAACGAGAATTTCCTTTACAAAGCAATGTGACTATTGCGCGTAACATTTATTATTGCCGAAAAATTGGACAAATATTTAAAGAAGATATGTGCATCGGACACATCACTTCTTGAGATATCAATTGTTCAATTTATGTATTCAACCCCATCGAGTAATACGTTTGTCGAACGTAGTTTCAGTGCAATGAACAATTTATGGACCAGTGAGAGATATCGTTTAAGTGAGTCATTAGCCAAAACCGATGTATAATACTTTTTCAAATATCGGATATTGTTTCTATATTTTTTCAACAATTCTTTGATTATTTTGTAGGTCGATAAATTGTTTTATTACGTGAAATATATCAACAGTCATAATAACTGTAGATTAAAAATTTGATATTTCAGTACATCAAATTGAATTCTGAAATTTATAATACTAAACTCGTGACAACGCTAAATTCAGCGAAGAGGACTTTTTGGTTGCTGATTCAGCCGAGTCTTCAGAAGAAATTCTTCACAAGTTATTCTGTGATCGGATTTAATTCTAGGACGATTCTCGATATTAACGTCGAAATACGGCTTCGTCTTCACATATTGTTAAGAATAACTGTCACACAAAATACATAATACCTGTCTTCGTCGTAAACCTCGGATAAATGATTTTATTAACTGATGATGTTTTTGACCAATATATATTATATAACGGAACGATATATTCGAGGATTGGTCGTCAATAATAGATTCTTTTTTACAACGCCAACGTTCGGTAATTTATTTTGCCTTCATCAGGGCTACAAAGAACATACACAATTCACATTATAGTACAATTTTGAAACACCTTATTGATACAATCAATATATCAATGATTACTCACTATCTAACTATGAAACAACTGTTACAAAAACATACCCAAAAATTCTTATTGTAATACAAAACAACATACATATATGATATGGAACCACACCATCATCAATTATCACCAGTCATAATCTCTAAATACAACCCACTACTTCTCTACAACCTACCTGGTGTAGATCAAAATAAAAAATAAAAATGGCAATTCATAAGTTCAGTCATGGCGAAACAACCCTACCACTGCTGCCAACCCATTTGTCAATAATATTTTTGTACACGTTACTTAAATAGTCAGTATCAGTTTGTATGTTACAAGTTCTATCACTTACCATTTCTTTAATTAATCGCTTTTTGTAATTAGGTTCAACATATAAAATTTTTGCATTCTTAAAATCAAAACTGTGTTGATTTGCCAAAGCATGTTTTGCTAAAGCACACATGGATTGAACCTTCTTAAGATCATACATATATTGTTTGAATCTCCTTTTAACCAACTGTGAGGATTGCCCAACATAAACCTCATCACACTCATTACAATCTACTTTATATACAACATTTTTTGTATCCGTTTTCTCAATATATCGCTGTAATTTACTTAACACTTGTCTTTATTGCTACTTTTATATGCAATACCCACTTCTTCATTTTTCAAAACTTTTCCTAGTATTTCCGATAGACCTTAAAGTAATTGATTTAAATATAGCAGGCTTTACATTTTCCTTACTCTTACCTATTTCGGTGTTCCTCACAATGGTATTATATAAGATTCTATTTACCAATTTTCTTGGAAAATTATTATTAATTAAAATGTTATACACAATTTTTTTTAGCTTTTTGATGGAATTTCTTGTTACTTAATGTAAGTGCTCTAAATTGTAATCCAAGAGCAGTATTAATCTTCTGTACAAATGGATTTTAATAACTATAAAAATAATTGGAATGAAAATATGTTTTACCTTTCCTTGGTAGCAGTGCACTTGAAAGAACTAAACAATGCCCCCCCACCAAAAAAAAAAAAATCAGAAACCGTACGAATAAAGAGGGAAGGTGTGGGTGTGACCGCCGCCGTGCCATGATGCGCGGGGGCGCGCGCTGCGGATGGCGTCAGGTCGCTGAGGAAGGCGCCGGTGGACAGGAAGAGCGAGAGGGTCGCTCCGCCCCATCCTCAGTCCCCTCCTTTCCTTGCTCTACGCCGCGCCGCCGCAACCGCCCCGGTCGCTCAGTGACAGCGACGCGACCCCGCACTCAACCGGTTCCCACACCGCATCGGCCTAAGCGGACATCATGTACATATGCGTGCGAGCAGCACAAGCAGTATTAATAATAATTATAATAACAAACAAGTCCGTATGTCCAATATCAATTACCGCAACTGAGGTAATTCCAAAACTAGAATTGGATTGAAGCCTGGAAGCATTAAATTTACCACAGTATATTTACATATATCTGCTGAAAACCATTTGCAACAATCCACAAACTTTGGAAGTTCTTTAGGAATCAACACTTGGCCACTTGGCCGGTCCCAATCAAATTTTATCATGCAGCATTCGTGTGAAAGAAAAAATTCAATATATTAATAATAATAATAAAGTGGTAAGACAGTACTGACTGACACTGGAGGTTTTGAGTGGAGTGTGGCCAGTGGACCTACAGATCCAGAAGTTCAAATTTAGAAGACTGATGAGAAAAAATGGGAAAATAATACTAAATGGAAAAGAGGTGGAGCAAGGGTGGAAGTGGCGAAATGAATTGACTAGGGGACTTTTAGTCGGATGGCAAAGGTGGTGGGATAACAGTGCAAAAGGTAGAAAAACATACAAATATTTCAATGATGAGAAAGATGTTTAGAGAAAGAAACAAGAAATGGTTGTCCCCGAGTTCACTGTTCCTGGAATTTCTGACAGGTCATTGGAATTTCCAAGATTATCTGTGCAGAATAGGGAACGCATGGAACAAATAATGCGTTTGTATGAAAGGAGAGGAGACACCTGGCTCTGTGTATTATAGGACTGTGATATCTATGGACCTGAAAGGTCAAGATACCTGACGGAAAAGGGAGGGGGAAGAAAATTTTGGGTTTAATAGATAAAACAAAAGTGCTTGATGAGAAGGATAGTTACATTAAATTTGAAAAATCATGAGTTAGAAATAGAGATATTAAGAGATATTTTCGCAGTCTGCTATCGAAAGAGCCGGGTAACATGAACTTGAAGCAAAACGGTGCAGCAGGAAATGTGACAGACAAAAGAAACACAAAGAACATTAAGAACTCTAATGATAGACAGGGTTGTCACAATTGACAGTGACTAAAATAAATGGGGAAAAAATAGTTACGTTCCGTGAGATACCAGCAAACAGATCAGACATAACTTATTATAACGAAGCCAGAATTGTTTAATTATTTATGCTTCTGTACAGAGGTTGCGAACATCTCCATCAAAGAATGTGAAAAAAAAGGAGCAAATATAAAGATTCGGAAATAGAGATAGCTCGTATGTGGAGTACTAAGACGCAAATCATCCCCAATGTTATTGGCGCTTTGGGAACAATGCGAGGATACAAAAAGAACTACGATCTTCTCCCTGCACATATTAGTCCGTTCCAAATTCAAATGACTGCTCCTTTAGGAAGAGCCCACATACTAGGAAATGTTCTCACCCTACGAAACAATTCCTAAGAGCTCATGTTCAAGAACTTCGGACAACATTACTACTAGCATGCAGGAGGGACAGGACAACAGTCGACCGCACCCAATCCTATTTTGGGATGGATGAAAGTTTATATTTGGTGAGAATGCTGAGAAAGTGAGTGAAAAACATGAAGTTGATAATAATAATAATGATAATAATACAAAGCTTGGATATCACTGATATAAAACCGGAGAGTACTCTCGGCAAACAGTTATTTTCGTTTATTTTGATCTTCATCTATAACGACCTCATTAAGAGAAATATTAAAAGAACTCTGAGTGGTTAAATTCAATAATCTTAACAGTCACTTTTCCGTCAATTAAACCAACAGTCATTTTACGGATTTGCTGATTCTCGTGTCGCAGACCCCGAGGGATGGTTCGAGGTTGCGCGCCAAGAAAAAACAAACTAATAATAATAACAATACAGTTAAAACATGTCCAAATCATTATTATTTGAAAAATAAATTCGTACATAAAATATCGGGTAGAAAAAAGTTAACAAAGAATGTGTTGAAATCCAGAAGAGAGATACACGATGCATCCTACACTATTAACTAGTACTTTTTTTCAATTTTATAAAACGAAAAAAAATTCTCTCCATCACTTCTTTGATACGCCTTGAAATCAGGGGAAAAATAGAATGTTACAATATTATTGTGCAATTTCAGTATAAATCAAATATGTTACCTTCATGTGCGAATTACAAGTAAATGGTTTCCAATAACCAAGAACAGTGTAAACAACGTCTGATAACTGATATCACAAAAGAGATCGCTGATAATCCTGGTTCTATATTGGTATGATGGTGCGAAAGTTTACGAACTAAGCTAAAAACAAATAAATCAGTCACCTCACGCATCGTGTGAAACAACTCCATAATTGTCCGTATAGAGCTCGCGTCCTAATCACTTCGAGCACGTCAAGATATCCGCAGCATTGAAGAATTCAAATCACTCAGATTATTCCCTGGCGTACGTCAATTCTGAAACTTTGGAAAACAACGTGTAAATTTTAAAGATATGATGGACATTGGTTGAGGCAATGGTTGCTTGAGAAAGTTTATGGGAGAATCCTATAACAATATCTAACGCATCACCGTTTTTTATTTCCAAGTAGTTAGCGCGACCTTTATATCGTTCACTTCACGAAATTGATTTTCAAGTCAAAAATATACGGCATGTGGACATCTTTATTTTATCATTTTTTATGATGCCTATGAAATTGTAACGCTCTATTAATACAACAACAACGCCCTGCAATACGTTCTTGTTTATACACTTTAAAGTGACATGAACCGCACACTTTGAATTAACCTTGTATATTCTAACCCATTTCTATATATAAAAAAGAAAAAACTTCAGAGAAAATCTGTCAACGAGTTTAGATAATACGTGGGACTAATCACTTTCCTCTTCCAACACCTCCACCAATGTAATTATCGCTAAGACTTTCAATTACCGATGCTCATCAAGTGTTTGATGGGCCCTTCTAATGCATGCACTTCCGTTTACGAGCAGAGTTATACACGCGTGTTAATACGCTACGTGCTCAACACGCATTGATAATAGCATAAGCGTGAGCAGAAAGCCTGAACGTGTTCATTAGCAGAGACGTGTCTTGAAATATCACGAGCGAGATTGTGCATGATAATGAAGTAAAATTTCTCTTGACAGATACTTCTCAAAACAGGACATTTCTTCAATAAGGACACATTTTAATGTCCCGTCCCAATCTATCTAGGCACCGGGAACTCCCGAGAAGCGGATTCTCTAATATGAAAGTCGATATGAAAATAATGTTCATATCACATTCTGAGTTGTTGTTTTTTGCTACGATTTAGAACTCAACTGTTCCCCAACAAAAAGGTTCCCTTCCTATTATTCTCGAGTGACGACGATGTTAACGGTACTATTACAACAGTATGTCATAATTGAAATAACTAATAATCAAACTCACAGCCAACAAGCACAACCAAATATATAGAAGAATCACTCAAACAAATCAACATTTTGCTTAAATATTTAGTTTTCTGCGAGAGTATCGAAAGTTTCTCATGACCGAGTTATTATGTAGAAAACAAAAATGTGAAATAAGGAAGAATTCAGAAGAAAAATATCCACAATATTGCCTTAAAGGTTAAATAGAAAATATCTTTTCAGTCTCCGTTTTGGATAGTGAAGAAAAAAAAGAGATTTTGATATTATTTGGCGTATTATTTGGCGGGAATGGAGACATACCCCGTTCGTGAATGGGAGCACATATCAATCGGACCTGTTTATTCCCGAATATCAAAATCCACTGAATCTCTTCCTTTCAGTCTTCCGCTGTCCGCCGTCAGGAAATATGTCTAGTGATGCTTAGTGGGTGGGGTTAGGCAGTTACATCCGATATTCTTCAGGACGCGCCTCTCCAAAATGGATAAGACAAATAATGAAAGGGAACGAACATATAAGGAGATAATGAGTGGTAGGAGAATAACTATTATCCCATGTCCCATGTACAATGGTGCCATGTGATCCACAATAACAAATCATACTTGAGTTTAATTCGTCATTCCTCTAGACGTGAAGGGAGAGTACATTAGCATTACAGTATTCCGTTTATTTTGGCTAAAATGATTTATTTTGGCTAAAAAGAACTAGTTGTAGATAAATTAAACTGTGTACTTACATTATCATTAATTAGAAATAAAAGAATAATTTCTAGAGACAACAGAACATTAAAACAGTATTTTGGAAGGACAAGGATCCCAATGTACGCGCTTTTCAGTAAAGGATAAGGTGTATACCAGTGTACAAATGTCTCCTATAAAAGCGATGCCGTTCACTTTTATGAAGTGCAAGAATATTGTGGAAATCTTTGAAGTACACTTGTGGCCTCTGAAGTACAACTGAGACAAACTTTTCCAAATACTCATATGCCTTATCGAGGAGAACTGTCATTCGTCTAGACTAAGGTTTCTTTAACTGTGGGTTGTATTCCCCCGAAGGGTCGCGAAGTTATTTAGAAGAGGTCCGAAAATTTAGTACAGAAAAATAAATTAATAGAAGAATACGAGCTACGTGCAAAATACAATGTACAATCAAATTTTGAGTAATATTAGGTCTAGGTTACGCTATGTTAAAATGCCATTATACAAATTTTGAGATACAAACAAATAAGAGTATCCAACTCTATCGAAAAAAATGTCTCCCATTTTCTTCTTCGTTATGTGAAAAATTTGTTTCTACTTTAAAATTTGAAAAATTGAACATTGAGCGTTCTTTAAAAACGCTCAAATATATTACGTCTTGCGTTATATAAAATTGTGCCAATACCTAATTCTCCACTCGGAAAGAAAGTGATTCATCGTAGTTATCATTCAAATATGTTTTGATAATGTTCATATTTTCATACATTTTATAATTTTCCTTTCAATAAATATGACATAAAAATTACACTTATTGAATGCACAACAGGTATCCCTTAGCTATATATTACAATACCACCTTTATTGGTACACCAAAAAAGCCATGTTTTCATTGTATTAAATACTAAAATGGTAGAAGAAATTAATCTCTGTCACACGTTATAAATGATGGAGCGAAAGTATTCTAGTATCACTACACTGGGAGTCGTCATAAGAAAACCTTTCAGAAGCCCTGCTCTGGAAAGCAGCAGAAGGCGCGGGCGGCGGTCGGCCACGAACATGTTGGAGCAGAAAGTTGTTTTACCGGTCCCTTCATTGCGATGGATCTTATTTTGGAAAGCCTTAACGGTGAGCCATACCAATGGTGATCTAGTGCAGTTTTCCTTTTTTAACTAGTAGGTCAAATATTTATCACTCCACGGAAAATAACGGTCCCGCGGAAGTAATGAATGAGGAAGAGTATCATCGTGAAACTAAATGAAATTTTTACACAGACTGATGAGAATGAACTGGTATTATATTGATATTGAAGTAACTGGTTATTAAATAGGTTTTAACGACAACTGAAAACTTAGACAACGGACAATTTTAATTATACTGGAATGCGTTGGTTGTTGATTATTTAGTCAAATTGACATGAAAACTGACGAATTGACGCATCAATGAGGATTTAAAATATTTTTACCTAGACAAATCTACAAATATTTGCCAACAAAATGTTCCGCCACCAGCACCGCCATCTTAAAACAACGGTTAATTTTTTGACTACTTAGTTCTCCAAAATCTCTGCCAAATTAAGAACATCGTATGCACATCGATAATTAAATACTCAGTTCCATAATAATATTTACATCCGATGTGATCTGTGTTCACAAATAAACATAAAAGACGAACATAATCAGCAACATATGCCTAATATCATTACGATAAAAGTTGTAAATCGATTAGGATGAGAACAATACTTAGAAATTAAACGTTTAGTTAACCGTAGGAAGAGAGTGCATTTGTATTGTAACTTTATACACAAGTCTTTCACAATTATACAATTAAAATTTTACTACAATATACATTATATAACACAATAATGTAATGTTATTATACAAATAACATTATACAAGGTATGTATAAATTATGCAATCAACATTATTCAAATCATACAATTGTATTAACAAATATAACAAACATTACGCCTAACAATAAATTTCAAATTTAGAGTTATTTTAATTGTTACAATTTATAAACAATATTTTTCGAATATTGTATAGTTTATAATACCTACTTGTGAAATTTTTTATTTATTTTTATTAAATACAATTTGTCGGTGTTCTGTCAATATAATAATACATACCGAACTACTTTTATTCTTTTCATAATATTATGCCGAAATGTCAAATCCGCCTCTTGCCTTAGAACCCTTGATCGGAATTGATGGGATGTTCCGCAGCTTCTTCCCGAGAGTTAATTTGTTGATTTCCTCCACGTGGTTATACGCAGCTTGTAACTGCTTTTTGACAATAAATTTATTTAGTTATTTATTTACAAGAACAAAAAATCATACGAAAAATAACCCGTCATTATGTGATCAGTATGCAAACATCGCAAGGCGTGAAGTATCCATCCGATGTCCAGAGGCTAAGTGGACGTTCGCCATGGCGAGGTCATCGCATCACACTATCCCGTCTGCGTCACGCCGCGCCGCGCCGCCTGTCACAGTTGACACACGCGGAGCGCGAATGCTTGTCAACATGAGCAGACACTCCCCGGAGTCTATGCCCATACCACATGTCCCCATCCTCCAACGCTAACACATCCACATGCTTCGTACACAGAGAATGAAGACCCGCAGCGTTCGACCGATCAGCAAGGTGTTAATAAAAGAGTAATTAGCACATGAAATGAATGGAATCCGTCTAAATCCTGTTCCTGATTGAAACGCACATAGTGAATTTTAGAGGTGTGTCAACTATAATCGCCAGGGAGCTCAATACTCGTTACTTCATCATCGAGTCCTCTGAGAACAGCAAGATGCGAACACCTCCAGCACTAGTAGATCTACATATGCATACTCATACAACGGGAAATTGTGCAAGCTACGAATGTGTTCAATTCATAGCATCACAATTCCAATGGCCAACGAAGTCACCGCCTTCATATACCCTTGTCAATTCAAATTTCTTGTGAATTTATTTATACGAATAAACATACATCATAAAACATCTTAAATTTCTCGTATCTCGAATTCTGATCAAAACAACGATCATGCAAAAAAATTGACTGTAATACTTTCTTTTATAATTCTATCTCGTGAAATATCCCAAAATTAACAAAAATAGCTCGATAAAACGCTGCTCTGCATGTAACGGAAACTCTCCACATCAACATTCCCGGCAAAAAAAAGATATATTACATGGCACATAAATATTTTAGTAGTAATTATATATTCAAAAATGTCACCCACTTTTTACGCAAAAGTGTAGAAGCAATGAATGTTGCATGTATAGCTTTTGAATTTTTATTAGAACTGATCTTGTAATCAACTGTTCCAAATTTTACAAATACGAACCCACATCGAAGAATTGGTAATGAAGTGTCTAATCTATATACGTGTAACAGGAATTATTTTAAAACAAGCATCTAAGAAGCACACCACACCTGAACAATATTGAAAAATAATACAACTCCAACTCATATACTAAAAACAGTGCATTTATTTCTAACACAATTTTTAGTTGAATCAATACACGGGACGCGATATTATAACCTTCGTTCATTGATAAATGTGGTTTAAGCTTGCGATAAACGTAAGTCCGTAAACTGTATGTCAATATTACGTTCCTTATAGTTTATTTCACACAAAACACTCACTAGTTCTCAATTGAGTGAATGGTGCTCGTGATACAATACATTTATAACTAACTAGCTTCCTTTCCGATTTAAAAGAAACAGAAGCATTAGTTATTAACCAGGTCCGTTGGTCCAATCAAAGAAGTTGTAACAGAGGATATGGAACATAGAACAATTTTTTTTCGGGAATGTCTTCATAGATGCGACATCTCATCTTTTTAGCGAACACATTTTACCCAAAATCCTCAAATTAACCTCTCCTTAACTTATCTGAGAAAGTACACTAGGCGCTTGTGTATTGTTTTGGAACAATAAACTTCCTTTCATCTACAAGTATTCTTAATTGTTGTGACGGTTTTACCTTTTTGCCCTCATTGCAGGGATGTACCATAAAGTATCACGAGGCAACGGTTCATTTTTCCTTCTCCGACTCCTTGCTGAAGGTAAAAGAATCGACACGAAGAATGTCAACTTATTTGTTTATTGTCCTCCACGTGGTCATACGCTGTTTGTACTGCTTTTTTGACAATAAATGTAATATTATTAATTAAACAAAATGAACAACCTCATTTATACAGACACGATTTATTGTCACTTCACAGTTTTACACTGTACCCTACTATGGGCCATCATCAGGCAACTCATGCATAAAAGTCATAGGAACTAAGTTCCTAGTGAAGCACCACGCAAATGTGTGGGAAATAATCACGGAGCCTACGCAAAACCACAGAATAAGGTGATTAAAATAGAAAAAAAATACACTGAGAAACAAAGACCTCATATACAATCAAGGAATAAGATCGTACATTTTATCCATACTAATAAATAAATACGTAACACGAAAGCATGTCTGTCTGTTTGCTACTTAATCGCAACTAAACCACTGAATTGATCGTGTTAAAATTTCGCAAGGATATAGTTAAGATGTTCAAGATGAACATAGGCTAACTTTTATTTTTTAAATGCCTAAAAAGAAACAAAAGTATTTTTACCATAAATGTCGATGAAATCGAGAAAAAAGAGAGAGAGAGAGGTTTATTCGCTTACGCCGCCTAAAAGGTTAGAGATAGGTGAGAACTATGAATGGCAATATTGTTCATCTCAAAGAGTTCTACAAAAACGTCCGCGACAGCATCTACAAAGGTTTTACTACTTACATTATTGAAAAAACGTTCTAAAAATAGGAGTGTTAATATAATTAAATTTAAGAGAATAATTTAAGAAGGAAACAATCGATCATTTTCAAATTTAATAGTTTTTTGTGTTGTCTTTTAACAAAGATTAAAAGAATCTTTAAATCGTAAAATTTGGGAGAATTGTTTAGATTTTAAAAGCGTGCTAATGAAATAGTGCAGGTGCGCTACCACCGTTGTGCCTTGCCTCGCAAGTGAAAATTCGACTTGCGCGGCTCCTGGCAAATGGGTTCGTTGGTCAAACATGTAAAAAGAATTACGGGCAACGCCTGGTAATCAGTTATTTATTGTAATTTCAACAGGAGTATTTACAATATCATTTTCTTAATATTGAGACAAACACGATTACATTCAGGACACATCAGCGTTAGTAATACAACACTGGATAAATTTTTTTTGTTAGGAACACTGATTTTTTAACGTGGGAAACATTTTCAAACAAATAACTGGACTCCAGAGGCGATCGGATGATAAGGGAGGTTGATTAGATGCGATCTTAGTCAGTAGTGGGATGCAGAAGAAGAGCGTGGGCAGGCGCGCGGGCGTCACCGCCTGTGAGACGCAGGCGTTGGCGCGATCGCCCACGTCGCGATGTCACCTCTCTGTGAGTCACTGTGCAGTCGGCTCTTGTGTTCCCCCCGTGCGCGACTGGTCGCCGCTTGTTCCGATGCCGGCGGCATTACTCATTTACCTCGCCACCATTTAACAATGCCAACCAGCCTCCGCCACTCGCTCCGCCGTTCCAAGCTGAATAGTTTCCATTTAGGTCCTCTCGATTTAATACTCGAGAGAACTCTATGAGAATGTGTCCGTCGACATAGTCCTCGGAATATGATTCCGTAGCGTCTTACTCTTTTAGGATACATGACAGCAAGGTGGTCTATAGAGACTACGCTCCTCATATGAGGCGACTCCTTTAGGAAGTACTTTGTTTTGGGTCGTACTTTCCAATTCTGGTTCACAAACACATAGAAATCTCTTAAGTTGCGGTGAACCTCACCGTCAGGTAACACATTAATTATGTTACGTTGAATGAAAATGGGAGACGGGGCAGAGATTCGACCTCGGGACCTTGAGCTTAGCACGCTCATGCGCTTTTCAACTGTTTGTGAACCAGTTGGAAAGCGCATGAGCGCGCTAAGCTCAAGGTCCCGAGTTCGAATCTCGGTCCCGTCTCCCATTTTCATTCAACGTAACATAATTAATAAGTGTTGTCCACATAATGAGAGAAGTAAAAAATGAAAGAGGAAGAATAAGAAATGGAAGATAGTCACACGAACTATACAATAAGGCATATCTACAAATATAAAGGCAAAACAGATTACTTTTGACTTTGAAATAAAAAATAGCGTTGAAGCTGGCCGGTATGACAAAAGAACTGCGGAGATCCGAAGAGTAGCGAAGGGGGGTTCAGTTTGATGTTTTTTGATCATGTGTTGGAAGGAGAATATTAGCAGCAACGTCGCAAGTACAGCATAAAATTTTTGTTCATGATAACATATATCATTAAATGACATTATTTGTTCACACGAGACTTCTACTTCGTGATTCTACAAGTTTATTTTTAAATTACAATTTTTTAAGGGAAAGAATCGTAAGGGTAAGAATCATGAGCAAAGGAGGTCACATTTTAATCTCCGCAGTACCTTTAACTTATGGCCACCATATCAGTGCTTGAGGATTCACTGCAAAAGAACATTTTATTCAGAGAAAACACCAGAGAATGAGAAGCAGGTATTGCAAACAAGATTTTTTTTAAAAAGGCTACAATATGTAGACCTACAATATTCTACATATAGCCCGAAAAACAAATTTATTACCAAATTGCAATCAGTATAATAAATAGTACATGCAGTTCTTTTTCAAATCAGGGACTATACAATAATAAATTCCAAACAAGGGAAACGTCGTAAAAATTATGGAATTGTGGCACGGAAGTTAAACGCAACGTAATGTTTTGGACAATTTAAAGAAAGAAAACAGATGATTAACATATATTTAATTAGAAAGCTCTGTTTTATCAGCACTTACTTCGTAGCAATTATCACAACCTACGGTACGGGGGAAAAATAAGATTGTCTGAAGAATTATCATTGCGAAATGCTTGACGATGGGGAGTTGCTTCTCTTGAATGCTCCGTTGAAAAATATTAGTCGCCATTTGGTTGACATGTTCACACTTCCTCGTATAGAACCAATGTGTTATTGTTGGTAGTAAATTGAATCTAAAATGTAGAACCCATCCCAATAAATTCAAGGAAAGATTGCTGTTAATCAGATTTTGATTATTTGAAACAAAAGCGTAATAATTCGTGATGGGTGGAAACGTAGAAATAAAAATCGAAACAAAATTGTGAGCGTCATACCCTTAGGTTTCTTTTAAATTTGAAAAACGAATTTTTCCTGTCGAGTTCTCGCATTATCAATCAAATCTAATACTCTTAAATGACTAATTGTTGTTTATCTCTCTCTCTCTCTCTCTCTCTCTCTATATATATATATATATATATATATATATATATATATATATATATATATATATATATGTGTGTGTGTGTGTGTATCTCGGAAACGGCTCTAAGAATTTTCACCAAAAATATAAGGGGAGTTTTACCCCAGGGTTTACCCCAATGGGCTAGGTAGCGGTTTGGTGAAAATTCACGTTTTCCGGAAAACTACATACCAAAGGTATATATGGGTGCCATCAGCGGCAGCAGTGCCGCAATCGACGAACAAAAAACCAGCGTGCGCAATCGAGACCTTCACATGCCCCTACTACATGCATCACTGGTCTTGTCATTGTGAGACTGCTAATGAATGGAGAGTTTGGCTTGCTAACATCATTTGAAGTGAAATGACTATTCTTAACTTTTCTTGATCTGACAGTTATAACCTCATAAGTATTGCTTTCATTCTTATTTAAATAGTTTACGAGATTTTGGTTGGCAATCGTTCATCCATCTTAACAAAAGTGCTCCAAATTTTCATTTCGAATGAAGATTCAAAACACAGGACAAGAGTATTATTATTTAATGAAAAATATGAATTAATTTATAGGATATAGGGTTTACATTGTATTGGAACTCACATACTATAAATAAATTCAAACGCACTGAGGTAGTAAACCATGGTTTGAATCCCTTTACGGAAAATATTTTTTGAATGCAATTGGTCACGATAATGATGTGCGTGGACACACAACGGCACTATACGAAACGCTTTTTACAATTGTTTGAAAATCATATGACCATTTCGCGAGCCATCCGAGCGAAGCTCGGTCACTGTTACAGTTTTAAAAGAGAAATAACTTTTTTATAACTCATTTATGGAATGTAATACATTTTTTTCAGTTGAACTAGTAATAGAAATGACTCATCCTCGAATTTGAGTACATTATATTTTTTTTACAATCAGTAAAATTTGTTAAAACTGTGCAACATTAATTATGTGAAATAGATTTAAAACGTGCCTAATTTCAACTCATAATAAGTGTTGACGTGATGATGGTCGAGAAGAGGATTCACTCGTGTGTCTATGTTATCTGCGAGGGCGACGTACGTGGGTCCTTCACCGTGTGAGATATGACTAGCATCTTCACGGCCTTGAAAAACCCGCCGACCTTCGTTCCTGTGTTTGAAGACCGCCTTCGGTTCCGTGCCGGCTGTCAGAGTTGTGTTACAAGTCGTGACATGTGAATTGTACGATCTACCCACAGCAGCCTTTTCAGGGAGAAGTTAAGTTGCCCGTTAAGTCATTGGTGACACACGTCCATCTGAGCTGAATGAGCATTGGATAAGACGCGCTGGTAATGTGACGAAACATCTCAAAAGGTGTACATACAGAAAGACTTGTCCGGTTCATTCAAAGCTATGTGTACAAAAACAATCACATTAAAATAGATGTTCCCTTCTTCCAATTACACGACACAATAAGAACAGATAGTTCACGAATTATGTAGCGAAAACGTAAATACACGATAGCAAAACCGAAAGAAAAAATGTTACAAATATCTAAATTTACTACCATAAGTTAGTATAGTTAAACAAAAGCACAAAGTTGAATACTTCTGTCAGACCAATGAGGAGAATCCGTATTATCGTACCCAGTATCATTGTCACGATACAATAAACGCAGGGAGACAATCTCCCAGTTTCATTTCTGTTAATCACATGAATATACTAAGAAGCAAATTTATTTACAATTCTGAAACATTTTAAAAAGTATTAATTTATAAGAATAAACTGTTAATTCTAGTAAGTAAAACGTATTGTTGTTTCCATTTTTTGATATACTTGGATTTGTATTTTTTTTAATTTATTAATCCAAATAACCCGTTTCTAAAACAGACAAACCACAATTTATTACATTCTTTGCGACTACTATATCGTAAGAATTATAGTTTTTTCATCTATCATCACGAACTAGTTATCTCAATTTTAAATAACTTCGCGACCGTGACGTATTACGCAATAAACATGAAATTGTCCTTAGAAAAGGTCGCAAAGTTTTCAAAAATTTACACAAGAATTGTAGTAAGAACGCCTTACGGGTTTTGAGAAGATATTTACCTTTTATGTGGAACTTCTTAAAGTAAATTAACGTTACGTCGTTTTTCACAAAACATAACAGTGATCCTAAATGAAATAAGCCAAACTCAGTAACACACAAGTAGATTACTTCTGGTTTCAGAGATGGGTTTCTCTCGTGATCATTTTGTAGCAGTAAATTACGTTTTAATTAATACCCTAAACGATCATTTTTAGAAATTTAAAAACTGGAAGGAAATTTGATTCTTCGGGTTAATATTAAAAGATAAAAATAAAAAGGAATTAAAAATATTTATTTCACAAAACACTCTTAAATGAAATACAAATAGAGATAGAATAGGCTCGGTGCATTTAATACTCACTCAATGCCTAAGTAGGCCTAGTTGTCTACGTCCAAATTGTAGACTCTAAAACTTCCTATTTCCAAGGAATATCGGTTTGTAAGTTAAGCCTGCAACAAATATTCACAACATTAGTAATTATTTCATTAAGTTACATGAAATCATACTATATACATTTTCCTTGGTTTTTGCAACTAAGATCGCAGATTCAACTCACAGCTAAATTGGTTGCCCGTAATATTAATAAAAATGGTAATATTAATAAAAATTTATTTGAAAAATATGTAATGCATTTGAATAGTGAAGTACTGTAATATATATGTTTGTGTGTGTTCATAACAAAAAAGACTCGTTTAATTTGTTATTTAAAAAATGATAATATATAATGAAAACAAACTGATGGAACAAAATCTACTTCACGGCGACAGAGTAAAGGTGCCAAATATAAACGTAGGCTTCCGCGGCCGGAATCAGTATAATCTTGTGTGTCCGGGACAAACCGCGTCTTAGTAGATACAACTACCAAGTACGTACTGAGTACGACTGTGACTTAGGTCTGTACGACTCTGACATTGCCCTGAAGAAGGCCACAGCATGATGGTCGAAACGTTGGTAGTTTTATTTACTAAGACGCGGTTTGTCCCAGACAGACAAGTTCATATAGAGTAAAGGTATCCACGCTACTCATGTTAGTGATAGTGTGAGTCGCTAAGCTCGCGTGTCATGAGTCATATGAACCATATCGTGAATGAAGGTTGTCATCCCAAGAAAGGGGTTTGCGACGAGGAACGAAGACATTATACGAAGAGAGATAAGTCTGAATGAAATATGTACGAGCACAAGTAAAACCCAGACGAGTCCACCAAGTATCACGAGCCTATAGACTACGGGTTATATTACACTAGACCTATAGTGACCGAGGTCGTCAAATAACATTGTCTATGAATTTACGTCCATCGATCTTGGAGCGGCAGAGCTCAGCCACCACCAGTCACAATAGTATCCATAAAGGCTCCGATGCAGACGAAGATATTTGACGATCTCGCAAGAGGTCCCGAGTAATGGTACCCACTTTTAAGGCACACTACTTTAGAATAGCTGACTAATTGAGATGTAAAACAGAATTGAGTTGTCTTCTATTTGTATACGAGAACAAGTACGTCTCGTGTATGGAAATAAATTCCCTCTTCTTCAAACAAAAACGAATAGTAGGAACATGCGAAAAACATAGTGCCTTGCGATAAAAGACAGTCGAGCAATATTTTAGCTATAGTTTTTTTTTACAGGGACTAGTTGTTGGTATAAAGAAGTGAAATATAAAACCCCGCATTGCGACGCGCTATCTCTATGGTTGCATGCGCGCAGCCTTTGAAGTCCCTCGCCGCGTTGAATGGGCAAGAGTCCAGGTGAATTCCCGGGAAAATGTTCCTCGCAGCGCAGAGGCAGCTTTTTAACTTTTGGAATTAATGCATTCAAGAGTTATTTATACCTCGTGCAACTAAGTGTACATCTGCAACGACGAGCAAATAAGTGAGTACTTCGCAATTCAAAAGCGCAAAAGGATTAGCATTTCAAGAAAGAAAAAAATAGCTGCGATGACAAATAGTTCACGAAGGGAAAAAATAAATTTTTTAATTACAAGTCATACGACAAACATGCAGTGTTTGCTGGAATAAATATTATACTCCTACACCTCGTACGGTTAAGAAACCTCGCTTTGTTCGCGGAGAAAATGGATTACATTTTGGATAAAGTTCTGATGCCAACAAGTGACAAACCTGGTTCCTTAATTTCACCACTTGATCAAAAACCATACTGGAGTCAAAATGTCACAATCCAGAGACGATTTAAGAATTTTCACGAATAACAATGGTCAAATTGTTCCACTACCAACAGCAAAAATTATTCATAGGGTTTGCGGGGAGTAGTTTCGTAAATTTTTTTGATCTCAGAATAAGGGGATGGTGGTCCGAGCATTACGCTCTGGCGGTTTTCACCCTCGAAGTTGATCCTCATTCAACATATTTTCATTTCATTTTCCACTTTTGAACCCAGATCCTTACAGCATAATTACCAGGGTTTCATTTAACGTTCATTTCTCCCACGGCCTCTCTGGTGTCTCAGGTGGTAGCGTTCTGGCTCTTCATCAAGTCATCTCGGGATCAACTCTCAGTGGGGCCATAAAAATTTGTAGCTTTTCACACGAATGTCCCAGTTTATTTTGCTGTGACTACTGAAAAGCGAACCCTCCTTCCTCTATCCACCTCCTATTAGTTTCAATAACTCTTAATTATTACTAACCACTTCTACTCACTCCACCACGTGGGTTCTACTCACTCCACCACGTACTTGGTAAACCCCGCTAAACGGCCCATCTACTAACAATAGCCTACCACCCAACTCCTACCTCCTATCGCTCCAAGTAGATAAACTTCAAAAGTACGCCACATTTCAAATTTACAAATAAAACAATGGAATGGAATTTCTCCCACATCTAATTGCTATTTTCATTTGTTTTATTTGGTTTCTTCCGAATAACTGAAGTTACATTTAACACTTTCATTCGCTGTTTGCGAGCAACGCCATCTTCGTACCCTAGCGTTGGCGGAGAGTTACTAAAGAGGTATTTATACTCATAAGGAACATCATGAAATAATTTAAAATTACCAGGAAAGGTTAAGAATTGCACATTTTTGTGCGAGACAAAATGAGTGTACCTCGAGTTTTCAGTCATGGATATAACAACACAAATTTGTAAGAACAAAAAAAAAATCCCTGACAATGTTAAAGACTTCAGAAATTTTGGGGATGAAAAGTAACATTGCTGTGAATATAATTAACTCTGTCTCAAGTTACTCTATATCAGTTCAGAAAACCTTCAGAGCGATACATGATCTTATTTCTTTTGAAAACTAACTGTAAGTTAACCAAGAGCATCATAATAAAGTATGTTGTAAGTAAGTAGTGAACTTGACACACAAAACGAGTATCGGTGAATTGCATGTACAACCAACCATGCATATATGTAGTGGAAATGTAATTCAACCCTTGTAACACTCAACATTAGGAAATCGTCCATAACGCATAGAACTGCTAAACGAAATGTTAAGTGTAAAATTTCGCTTTTATCTTTTCGTAGCAAATTTTCAACCCAAATGTGTTACCGTGTGGAGTGTCTTTCATGTTCATGTTGTAATGATATAACACATCGTTAGAGAAAAAATAAAAATATCACTCCGTTTTACAAATAAAGTACTCTCGATTGCTTACTTTCTATTTCTCAACTGAGTTACCTGTATTACAGTCGGATCTGAAGAACATCATGAAATAATTTAAAATTAATAAACGATGAGTTTATATATATATATATATNTATATATATATATATATATATATATATATATATATATATATATATATATCAATAATATAGTTAAGAAATGTTACTAGGAAGTGAAATTAGGCGTTATTTTCGTTGTTCATTTCAGTCGATGAGTGTAAAATGTTAGTTCATAGCAACTGCTTCATATCGTGTTGAGAATCCTTACACTGTAAGAATGATTTTTTATTATTTATTTACTTTTCAGGTGTTATTACTCAATTGCTGGGTTCTTGTGATTTACATGACTCATTTTTTATTAGCGCATCTTCATCTTGTGTAATGACTTTTACTTGTTAAATCAACGGTTGCCACCATGACTCGGTGTCAACTTTGCGCCGAGACTCCACAGGCAACCGATTGGAAACTTTCGTAATGAGAGTGCAATAAAAATTAACATCACTGATGGCATAATTCTACATATCCGACGGGGATCAAACCCATTGTCTATAGAAATTCAATCCCTATACCTTCACAGATGTTGCCACTACAGTATCCAGAGCAAAGCACAAATCGTTTGCAATAAGAAGCTCAAGTAACGGAATATCACTTACACCTATTGTCTTACTTGAACTTACCTAATAGATTACCTTCAAAATATGTGCTATTAAGACGCGATATACTGTAATGCCCGGTCCATAAGTACAAACGTATCCTCAGTCTTGCAAGACTGAGAAACAATCATGATCGAGCATAACAAAACGAGCACCCACACGACTCACATAGGTCCAGTCCATCTGTCTTTTACTAACACATCATGCCGCATTTTGTTCCTGCAAAATGTCAAATCTCCCGTCCACACGTCACGTGTGTGTGGGGCTTTACGGCTCGTCGACATCTAGGTCATTAGAGCCCTAAAATTCTGTACAGGTAGGGAAAATGCAGTTACGCACTAAAGAGAGCCAACATGACTCTCCCCGTGTGTGGGACTCGCCGAATGACTCAACCATACTCACTAAAAACTCTCCTGAATTACAACTCAAAACTCAAATATCAACATATCTCAAATCATTACAAAAATAAAATAATAAAAGCTAGAGGAAAATGAAAGATACCCTAGCCCTAATAGCGTCGGGATCGAAAAGAACAAGAGGTGACCAAGGAAGGTCAGGAAAGAGAAAGGAAGGAGCTTAGCACAAGTAAATGGAAGTAATACCAGGCTCAGCTCGGGGCCCCGTGTTGGCCAAACACGTACTTACTAGATGTAAGTCCCCTTGGGGGCACATGTCACGTGTTTTAACAAACTTGGCATCATAATGATCATGCAAGAATAAGCGTACAGGCCGGGTATAATGTAACAATACATTTTGGGAACTTGTGCCACGTACAATGTTTTATCAGCTACTGAACGCAGTTTTTAACGTATAAACTTATCAACACAATTCTTCAGACTATTGACTTTTTGAAGAGAGAAAGTGATAAATCGAAAGTAAATGGAGACGCAATGAGTTGTCCAGAAATAGACCTTTTCCCAAAAGCTACGAAATACGACTATCATGCTTGGTTTCTGTCTGCTCGTCCGTTGAGAATAAAATCGTTCACACATGCATACCAGATATGACACGTTATTAACACGAAAAATTAAGAATACGTAGATTTTTCTGAACCCAATTTAGAGTTAAAGAGATTTAGAAACTTTCGTTCAAACGTTCTCCATATTTTTTATTATACTATTACTAGATCAAAAAGTTAAAAATGTGAAAAAATTAATTGGATACTGTTCCCTCGTGAACGATGGATCAAGTAGAGTGAAGTTTAATGGACATGAATATTAATACTAATAATTAATATATTAAAAAGTACAGCATTTTCTAAAAGCAGTGAGGACAAATTCTCATTCTCCTTTTTCCAAAGTCAAGAAATGCAAGCCAAAATAAGTTTTCAATGCGTTTCTTTTCTCAAAAAAATCGAAGGTGTTCACTTTACCAATACGTAAGATTTCAATTTAGAAATGTGTAATACATAGAAAAATCAAATAATTTAGATACGAAATTTTTATTTCTGAGTACTATTAAAACTAAAAAAAAACTGGATGAATAAAGCGAATAAAAGTATTTCTGTTCTCACCAAATGCCAACTGGCTTATTACTATGCGAATGGCAATACGTATCTACCTTAGCGCGCGATCCCACCAAACAGCCACGAGATGCATTGAGTTCTACGTCGCTCCAACAACGCAAAGAATGAGGCGCAGAGAGAGCAAAAATGAATGAAGGACCTCGGACAAACGACAGAAGCAGTAAATTCTCTCGTCGCAATGCGATGCCCGCACGCCAAGTCGTCGCTGCTTTGCCTCGAGCAGGTGTATGGCCAACAGCGATCTCCCGTAAAGGAGGAGGAGAAACATCTGTCGCCAACGACGAGACAAAATTTATGAAACATTTTCCACAGCATTTATGTACCACAAGCATAAAGAAATTTAGAACCACGCACTCAGCCTACTCAGGGGTGGATCAGTAATTATTTTTAGGTGGAGAGGACGCGTGATACACAACAAATGGATGATAAAATAAATATCACGAATTATTAAATAATACATAATAGAAAATCTCTGCCTAAGTTAATGGGGAAATCGTTACGTACCTCTATTTCAGTTTACCGATATCTACTGCCCCACCGAAAGAAATAATGTTGGAATCTTGATCAAGAAAACTGCGGGAACTGCCATGAAATCTGCGTATTTGCTACCAAGATTTCGTTTCGTTCCAAAGTAACGGGAAAAATCATCAGCCACGAATAAAAACTTCTCAGGCCCGGATTCGTTACGTGGACCTTGTGGTTACAAGATCTGCTCGCTATGATAGGAGGACACTGTAAAAGGAAGGAAACGTTTGCTTTAAAAACTAAATTAACACATGCTCAACGTCCCTCAGCGTAGAGACCTAACCCGAAATTAAGCTCCCTCAATGAGTAGAATTTACACATGCATCCAATCTCATAGCGATAAAAAAAGTTAATATGACACCAACGTATACGCAGAATTTTCCCATAAGAAATCAAAGTAAAACGAGAAATTATGGTCAACATTTGCCAGATTACAACTTTTACTTAACTTGCGATAGGATTACCAATCAATTTCTCTCAGAGTGCATAATATTCGGAATTTTTCCACGATTCACTATTCGGTGTGACAAGAATATGATATTAATTTTACATGACATTAAGCAGAGATTTTACATTATCGTCTATGTAATACTTCATTATAATTACTTTACAATCAGTATCACACCACCTGACTTCTCGCCCTTAAAATATCTCGGTCCGCAACTATGTCTTGTAGACTGAATGCGTGATTCTACATTTCACATGTTTATGGTACACAAATGCTGGTGAAAAAGTTTCATAAAGGTCGCGTTGTAAGTCAGATGTTTTTCCTTTGCGAGAGAAACACCTGTGCGATGTTAAGCAACTGCGACGCGGCGCGACATAGCAGAGAGAATTTGCAGCTTCAGCCATTCGCCCAAGGTTATTCATTCATTTTTGCTCGTTTTCGCGCCTCGTTCATTCCTCGGGTTGTTATTTTCCCCATGGCTATGAAAGTTCGCAGAGTATGTCACATGAATGGAGAGTAATATGATTGCGCGAACCCATGGAATAAAAAGGGATGAGTAAAAGAAACTATGTTTGATATCGCGTTAACACCATTAATTACGGAAAAGAAATACCAGGATATCCTGCTCAAATATTAGTGTGCCCGACCCATCTTTCTTATTACACGTCTTCACGGCGGGATTAATATTCATTAATAAATATTTCTGAAGATGTCCACATTGATAATTCATATGTATAACTAAATAAATAAATTTTATTGTCAAGAAAGCAGTTACAAACTGAGCATGACCACGTAGAGGATAATAAACTAATTTATTCTCCGGAAGCAAGCAAGGGATGAAGAACCCTAAGGTAGAGGCGGATTTAACATTTCAGCACACTACAGAGATAAGAATAAAATTAGTTCGGTGTGTGTTATAATATTAACCTAGGGATATATATATATACAGAGAGAAAGAGAGAGATCAAAACAATTAGCAAAGCATTGTCATAAACATACCAACATTGGCACGATATAGTGAAGAACAGCTTGAAAAAATACCAAAATGTACCAAAATGTTTGGGCAATCGACTCATATACGCTACGCATAACTTCTTTTGTCTTCAAAATTTTGAATATTTTGTAATTGGAAGTGGAGCTCCAGAAATAAAGTATAATAGTGAACTGTTTAAAATAGAACTGTTTCTTTCATTTTTCAACTATTAAAACACAGAATAGAGTATTCCATGGCTGAAGATGTTTTTTTGTTGTTTTTTTTTGTGGGGCTTTACGGTTCATGTCGACATCAAAGGTCATTGGAGCCCGAAAAACTTGTACAAGTAGGGAAAATGCAGTTACGCACTAGGGAGAGCCAATATGACTCTCCCCGCGAGTGGGACTCGTCGAATGATTCAACCCTACCCACTAAAAATCCTCCTGATCTACAACACACCAAAACATATCTCACAACATACATCAAATGGAGGGGGGACTAAAATGAGGGGGGACAAAGAATTTGGAGGGACAAAAAATAAGGGGTAGAACAAAAAATGAGAGGAATGAGGAAAATGAAAGATACCCTAGCCCTAATGGCGTCGGGATCGAAAAGAACAAGAGGTGACCAAGGGAGGTCAGGAAAGAGAAAGGAAGGAGCATGGCACAAGTAAGTGGAAGTAATGCCAGACTCGGCTCGGGGTCCTGTGTTTGCCAAACACGTACTCACTAGATGTTAGTCCCCTGGGGCGAGGTAGGAAAATGAAAAATACCCTAGCCCTAATGGCGTCGGGATCGAAAAGAACAAGAGGTGAGCAAGGGAGATCAGGAAAGATGTTGAGGAAAGCGTAATGTGTCACTACGCTGCGCGACTCGAAAAAAAAACTTGAGTGTGCCCCTATTAAATTTCCAATTACAATTCATGACAGAAATTCATGGCACTAATTAGCCTACAAATACTAAAAATTTAAGAAAAAAACTTTAACAAAGTTGTAATATATTACCATTATTAAACAAGACGAAACATCTAAAAAAACAATCTGCTTCAAAATATTTATAAACTATAAAACTTTCAAGTATATATAGCAAAATTTATCTTCCTCATTAAACTCTTTGCAATAGCCTAATAGGCAGATTTAAAATAAGCGCCTCCAACTTTTTTGTGTAATAAATTTTCGCTGTATCTCGAAAACTGCAATGTACAGGTCTATACGCAGAATTAATAGACCATTAAAAATGCTTGAATGCATATTTTCAAAATTTTGAATTTTAAGAAACCGGAAGTGGAGCGCGGTAGGAAAATGAAGTTGGTACGAACAGTTCAGGAATAGGCTTCTACTTCCAATGCGTTCAAAGTCAAATCTCAAGTTTAGTTTCGATGCATCAATTGGGTCGTGAGTTATCGGGGAAACAAAATTCTTAACATACACACATACGACATTGGACATCATCGTCAAAATTTGAAAATAGACTGTCCTGGAAGCAATTTGCAAAGATCTGAAGGGATCTCAAAAAAAAAAAAAATCGACCGATTACAATACTTTCCTTACACACTCTGTGTAATTCGGAAAGTAAAAAAAGATAGCTGAGATATCGTAACGTTACTTACGGAGCCAGCGAGGAGGAATGAATGTCAAAAATCGATTATCTTCGTGTACTATTTGACAACTTTTGAGTGTGAAGCTTCGCCTCACCCCAGTGTCTTGTCACTCCTGAAATCGCGACCGCCAGTCATCCCACTCGGTACTTGACAATCGCTCTACTTGCTGCCTATAATATTCGAGATTTCTTCTATTCCTTTCTGTATTTCAATGGATCAAGGTCTGCTAATTGAGCAAAATTATAGATCTTTAACGACACCACAAATATTTACTCATTATTTAACTAGAGTATTCAATTAATCAATTCTATAATTACAAATACTTAAAGCACAATTAATGGTAGTGTTTCTCTTAAGATATTCATGGTTCAATTTAATGTATTAACTACGTATTGAACAATAAAGACAAAGTTTATTTTTATTTCTTAGTTAAAATGATAAATGAATCGTACTTAAAACGTCAACATACAATTTTATAATCATTACTTTCATCTTTGCTATCAAGAAGAATGAAACCAGCGCTAAATGCGGTGTGAGCAGTAGTATAGGGTCACGTCGTATGGCACGCGCTTGATGTAGTAAAACTATTTTCACTCGTGTCGCAGACCGCTGGATTTACATACCGCTGATGTGACCGAGATTTGGAAACGATGTGACTACAGCCATCACTTTCAAACCACTGCCCCACACTACCCCACCAATTATGAATAAAGTGATCAATTTTAACCGAGGTAGGTACAGGATTAGTAGCGCAGTGAACATCAGGTAGTCGTCAGAGGGACGCGTTAATTGAGCTGCGAGGCAAACTCTTGGAGATCTAAGGTCTGTTTTACTAAAGGACAAGTATCACTCAAAAGTACGAGTGTACGAGCCGTGGTCATCGCGCAACCAGTGCACCAGCTTCAGGATCCCTTTGGGCCCATCGCGGAACTCGAATGCAGGGTGTAATTGACGTAACAATCCGGGTCTCCCGTCATCACCCCACTTCTGAAATCAGTGGCCATCGGAAGAACTGCAGACAAACATTTAACGAACACTCGACATTTTACCAGCCTCACTCCACTTGAGGAATATGATCAGATGTGTGAAGCAGTTAATCGTAGGAATTTACAAACCTTTTGTGGAACCTTCACGGGTTAAGTGACTTTCTGACCACGATGTAGTATACATATTCCTAAGTATTTCATCTTTTCTTGACTAATTATTTTGTCTAATGACTTATGTTTTCTGAACATGCAAACATATGTTTTAATGTTCGCTATCAATTTTCCTTTAAATTAATTGTCACGCTAGAGGTCAAAGATTCAATAAATTCTGAAGAATACATCGCCTGTTTTGGATCTCACAAGTATCACTTGTACGGTTTGGGAAATTGTGATAATCTTACTAAAGATATGCTTCAATAACACAATGCAACAACTTGATCCTTAGCGCAATGTTTGTGATCCGTTTTCAAGTCAGAATTCGAGAAGGAAACGTACTTCCCAATACTCACCCAGTTCTCATAAATCGTCTTTTAGGCTTAAATTTCGCTTCGACAATTCCTCAACCTTCTCCACCCGAATCTGAACATTCTTCCAGCTATACTCATCAGATATCTAGCTTTAGTAGATTATATTTCGATACCTAGAGGCTGCAATTAAAAAGACTAATTTATCTTAAGTAAATGTTCAGAAAACACCAAAACTCTGTGACCGATGTGTCGGATAAATTTACTTCCATATTGCGGTCTTGTGAGCTATTGAAACTATTTTTCATTATTCATCACACACAAAAATCCACAGGGAGATCATATCTTTACTGTTCAATTAACTAAATTATCGCCAGAAAAGATATTACCACTATGTGGGTTATATTGTGTAAAATTATGATCGGACAAGTAGTAACCACTGTACCAAGACTTGAAATTAGATGCAAATACACAAATATATGCCATATATTAGCTAGTTTTAATTGGTGTTTTCTTGACCAATTAGTCTACCGTGCTTGTATTTATCTCTTCTCTTTCCATTGTCATGCAGCACTCTTCTCACAGTTCCCTTCTGCATTTCTCTCGATCGATTTCGCACTCGCAGCTTCACTCTTCGTCTGGCAAAGCTGTCCTGTACAGCTGCTGAATATTCATTCTCGCCTCCGTCCTTTGGGAGTTTCGACGCCCGCAGAGATCAGGCATCAGCGGAGGCTACTCTAAGTCCTAATGCCTCGGACATTCTCTGCTATCCACTCTCTCTACGGCACTGTGGAGTCTTGTCATCCTCACTAGGACTATCCCAAACCGCAGACTTTCCTTATGCAAAACAATGTACTTCTCCTATTAAGCATGCAAATGCTTATTGAAGAAATTATATTACAATATACAATTTCATAAATATTTCGTGATACAAAAGATGCCTCTATAAATGTCTGACCAACATATGTTGGTTAGCAAGCAAAAGAAAAGAATTCTGGTACACCGATGAATGAAAAAACTAGACTCGACCAACCTATCTGCGAGAGTGACTGGAATTATTAAAAAGTTATGATAAGCAAATTTCTTTCTTTCCAAACAGCAAATTTCTGACTTGAGCACAAGAAATTGCGCATACGTCTATCCATAGGTCAGCGAAATCTTATAAATAACTTTCAAGAAGTAACATAATAATATGAAAATATTTTCATGATTAACTACAAATTTACAGTATAGCATGAAAAGTTATCAAGATAAGAAAATTACTTATTTACGTCTAATAATGTATTACATTAAGATCGTTAAGCTAAATTAACGTTCTCAAGATAAGTATTCAGATACAACACCGAGAAAAACAATTATATGGCTAGATTGGTGTTTCAAGACTTGATATCGCAGAAATCCAACCAAATCGTACAATGCAAATGTCAAGAATCTCTTTCCTTTGAGAATTCTAAAGGAACTTGTGTGGGGGACAGTTTGACCTTATACAAATAAATTTTAAAAAATCTGTAGAAGAGAAGTCACGAAAGTACTTGTAATTAAATATTAACTATCACTGATAAAAGATAGAACCAGAAAAGTATTGGTCAATATGGACTTTTTCGGAAATATTTCATAAATAGAATCCCATTTTAGGAATTAACAGATATAAATATTGGATTCATAGACGTATATCTAAAGTTATAAATCATCAAAACGCTATTATCAAGGTTTAGTTACGCTATAATCTTCCAACCGCCAATAAAAATAACGTGTTGAAAATGTACACAATATAGCGGTAATTCAAGTAAAGCCTACATTTTGATAACATAAGAATAAATTTCGTTCACTATGCCTCACATCACTCCGTAGACAGCACTGGAGAGTTGGATGATAGAGGGTGCGAGGAGCAAATAATCCAGGGTCCAGGACCCGTCGTCCGCCCGCACGGGTGCGCTCCCGCTCAGCCGCCTCCCAAATTAATGTTTCAGTTACAACAGCCATGAAACGGACATGGCCAAGCTATTAAGCTGAATTGGGCTCAGCTTTGTAACTGATAAGACAACCAGTTCTCCGCTTTAATGACCTTGATTAACGACTTATCAAAACCACTTTGTTTGTCTACCAACACCACACACGACTCAACTCCATTCAGAAGAAACTGCTCTGATTGGTGACGAGGAGCAAATACCAGTTAAGTTTCTCGAACGATCGTGAGTCATGATCAGACTCGGAGAAACAAAAAAGCACGTCACAAAACATGGGAAACAAACACTTCAAGCTATTCTGGTGATCATGAAGATCTAGTCAATACCACTTGCCACATTTACAAACGAAATATGATAACATTTCATGAAACGATGAAAAATAAATCTTCCCTCATTTTATTTTGCAATCACTCAAATTAGAGATGGTTAGTTCAGGTGATTCTGTAGATACAAATATTATTCCCACTCTCCTTGTGTCTCATCTTATGGATTTACATATGTCTTTATGCAAAACAAAAATAAATTTAAAATATCTTACGATGGTTATCTTCTTAAAAAGATTAACACTACTCATATTAATATTTTTTCTTTCCTTTCTAGGACCTCCGACCGACCAGTATCTTCAAGTCCATCCACCAAACGGTGTGTATAAAATTGCAAGTACATTAATAATTTTACTACGCAGTTACTAATAGTTACTAATGGGATTGAGCATGGCCAATCGTTAGAGTGCTGAGCAACTGGATGGAAGTGGGGAATGAAACCCGCAGACGACATGAGGAATTTCTCTTTTCTTTTTTCAGACCTCAATCAGCTGTAAAATGAGGGTTTATTGCTGGAGTTAAAACCAAGAAAAATTGTGGATCTCTTCTTTAGATCTCCAAGGGTATATCGTTGGACCCATTCGCGTTCTTCTTATCCTTTTTTATACTCACCGATAGGAGTGGGTAGAGCGCTGAACTACTGGATGGATAATCGGGTTTCAATCCCGTTAATTTCATTTTTTCATTCATTCCTGTACATCTCGGGACTTCTCCGTCTGCAATAAAATGAAAAAAACGGAACTATCCCGGGGTCAAATCGGCCGATGGGAGATACTCTTCGTGCCGGGGTAAGGAAATTACGGAGCTCTTTCCATCGTGAACTTCATGAAATTTAGCAGTTGAGAGGACACTTTGATCTTAATTATATCACTCTAAAAACATAACTCCAAAAGCTATTCAATATCTTATTCGTAATTTTCATTCGTCAATCCTTACAGCACTTTATCAAAGTACACCAAATTCACATCGTCACTTTTTGTTTTCAATCAGATCTGAAGAAATCATGAAATATAGAAGACATTTCATATAAATTTTAGTTTTCACTCCAACAAAAAACGTGTTAGGTTCAGATCTTACTTCTTGAAATATACTTCAGTTTCCAATCACGATCATAACTTCTCATCAATAATTAAGGCTTTATGACTTCGGCCGTAGAAAATGACTTTTGACAATAATAGGGTTGACTCATGAACGTCAAAAGCAGTTCTGAAATAGCCACTCATCCCACGCAATTATAAGGAGAGCATCAGGAGTCCTTCCCTGAAGCGAAGGGACCGTGCCCTAACGAGCAAATGAGCAACACTCCGCTGTTCTTTGACGCATCATTACATATAGCGCGAAATTCTTAGAGATTAGCTCATTCGGACTTCCCAGGGAATCCCCAGTTGAGCACAGGTTTCACCCCTCCAAGTATCCTTCTCAAATTCTTCAAACTTAATTAAAACATAATTGAACAGAACCGGCCACAGTGGATGTAGCAGTTGAATACATCAACTCGTTATTTGGGAGGTGATAACATACCTAACGCCAAAAATAATCCATGAAAAAATTGTACAATACGTAACACAAAAAATGTAAATAATAACAGAACCGAGAATCTAATGTCTCCTCTATTTTCTATTTCTACCACGAACAGAGAAATTCCAAAACCACCTTTAAAGAGTCCCAAATGTTTACGGATGGAAGCGTGGAGTGATTTCGTGGAATAGGTGTGTAGTCAGCATCAATGTTCGGTAGATTTGATCCTCAGAATACACCAGGTAATAATTTGAAAGCAATGTGAGAGAGCGTGATCGCCTGTTTGGACGTTGAGTCGTGGGTAAAATTACCAGGGTCTCATCGCGATTTGAGACGTTCAATATATCACTCGTTTAATTCATAAAGGTTAAGCCATTAAATATTCTCTTTTCTAACATAATCCATCCATACTAATATATAAATGTCTACCGCGAAAGCATGTCCGTCTGTTTGCTGCCTGATCACGATTAAACCAAGGAACCGATCGTGATGAAATTTGGCAAGGATGAACATGTCCAGGATGAACATAGGTTAACTTGGATTTTTTAATAAATATAGAAATGTTTATTTTAATAAATGTCGATAAAATCGGAAAAAAGATAGTTATATTCGTTTAAGCTGCCTAAACGGTTTGAGATAGGTGACAATTATGAATGGCAATATTGTCTGCCTCAAAGAATTCCTCAAAAAAGTCCGCGATAGCACATGTCTATAAAAAAATTAACCTAAGTTATGGATAAAACGTAATCAAAAATAGAAGTGTTAAAATACTTCAATTTAAGAGAGTAATTTAAGAATGAAAAATCAAACATCATCAAATTTAATGTATTATTTTTTTGTGCAATTAACAAAGATTAAAAAAACATCTTTCAATCATAAAATTTCGACGAATACTTTACATTTTACAAGAATTTTAATGAAATAGTGCAGCCGCGTCATACCTCGGAAGCGAAAATTCGACTGGCGCCGCTCCCGCGAGATGGTGAAGTGTATAAGCCTAATTTTCTATTAAATTTGTATTATTACGAACGAGAAAAATTAGGGTGCTGTACATGTTTTTAAAAACCAGTAAATAAAAGTATTTTGATATT
>NNCF01126477.1:185308-205033 GCA_002313205.1 Laupala kohalensis
CAAGGACATAGTTTAGATGTCCAGGGTGAACATAGGCTAACTTTTATTTTTAAAATGTGAGAAAGAAAGAGAATGGTTTTTGACGATAAATGTTGAAGTCGGGGGGAAAACCCTCTATATTCGCTTTCATTGTCTAAACGATTATAGATAGTAACAACTATGACGAGCAGTATTGTTCGCCTCAAAGTGTTCTACAACAAAGTCCACGACAGCATTAAGTGAACCTTAACCATTGACAAAAAGTTATTAAAAATAGAAGTAGTTAAATGCTTTAATTCAAGAAGGAAAGATTCAAACATGATCAAATTTAAAGCTTTATCTGTTGTAAAAATTGTAAATGTAAAAAAAGTCTTTAAATCGTTAAATTTGGACGATTACTTTAGATATTACAAGTGTTTTAATGAAATAGTACAGCCGCGCTGGCGCAGTTGTAACTTGCCTCAGAAGCGAAAATTCGACCTGCGTGGCTCCCGACGAATGGGTTTGTTCTACCCGAGATACACTTCCGATAAACAGTGCTAAGAATCCGCATAACTACAAGTTCAGCACATATGGGCGTTAAATACATCTAACTCTCCCAAGCTTTAAGCGGTGTGCTAAGTTAATTGGTGACATTTTTATTGATTTGTTTTTCTCGCGGACTACTTCACAGAGCTTGCACACGGGTAGTTTCATCAAAGGAATTATTTATTCTTGATGCTGGAGTGTTTTCAATAGGTCAAAATGGTGTTTACAATTAAGTTTTTTATTAAATTTGTATTATAATGAATTTGTAAAATTAGGATGCTGTACATTATTAAAATTATTTTGATCTTACATAATAAGTAAAAGTCCCGGGTACCGCCGGGTAATCAGCTTATAAATTTCACCACGCAATTCGAAAACCCAGTGAAGTGCTAATAACCCCTGATGTGCGCAGGCTGCTGGTTCGAGGGTGCGTGGCACGACGACAGGGCGGCCGTACGCGTGCGCGAGCCTTGCTTGCGTTGCGCGTGCGCAGCGGGAGCTCTGCGGTGTGTGAGGCGTGCGTGCGCTCCGCTGCCGGACCCTCCGCCGCGCGGCTGTGTGCTGTTGCATCGAAGAGGCACCTGCTGTCCCTCTCTGCGATGCGGTCAGTATACGCGCCTCGCGAGCGCACAAACACAACACAACTCTCGAAACACAATTGCGAAAAACACGAGTCTAAATCGTTCCCATCGGAGATTATTAGAAGAAAAGGAATCTGGAAGCAACATCCCCCATATGAAGAGGAAAAAGACAATAGCGCGAGATAGCGAACAAGAAAAAATGTTTTCAGTAGTTTTTGTAATCATAATTTCTTCTTTGAAGATGTTGAAACATACAACAAAAACCATTACACATTTATAAAATATATAAAATTAAAATTATTTTTTAATAAATATATGAATATAAAACATAAAAATACAAAATAGAAATAAATAAAAATATCGCAGCAGTTTCACCCATGATTATTTTTGTTAACCCTTTACTACTCACCTGGAGTCACTTTTTTGAGCTAACCTCAACGCGTTCTCAGTTGACAATGAGTTGATGTAGACATTCAGTAGTTTTATTTTCGTCGTCCCCATATATGTCAGATGGCTCTTCGGGGTCCGAACTGACACCAAAGTAGTAGAAACTTCTTTTCTTTTTTTCTTCTTCTTCTCCTTTTTACTCTGACTATTATTTGTGAGTTTTACGTAGCGTAGTTCATTCAGTTTTCACGTTGTTTTGCATTACTAATGACTATAAAATCTGTATGCGAAATCGAATTTTAAATGATACTGTAGAAGATTATTTCTTGCCTCATATGAGTGATGTCACAGTGAGTAAAAATAGTTGCGATGAAACGAATCCTGCGATTGAACTTGCTCAAAGATAAAAATTGCACATGTATTTTTACATGTTAGAAAAGTTGGCAATATGTGTTTTAACAATACTATAAAGGTGTTAATCCATACACAAAACCAAAGCACCATGAACATAGACTTCAATATAAAAAATAACAGCCTTTCGTTTGTACAAACAATGTGCAATTTTTATTTACGGAATTTACCGGAAATCTGAAATGATTAAACCAACAATCTAGAATTATTTTAATGTTTCACGAATTGAAAAAATTTTATAGCATGCTGATAAGAAAATCACGTTGTATCAAAAATATCCATTGATTTTAACTCTTGACTACTATCATTATTTAAACTAATGCCACTGCTATAGTGGGGTCATTTCTGATCATGAAATAAATTAATAATTTACCTGAACAGTGATATTCATAACTACGTTAATACATAATCTTCGGAACGTACTTTTTCGGAACAAAAAATCATTCGTTAATGCACGCATTCTGAAAGTAATATAAAAACTTAAGGAAACATCAATAATGTATCAATTGACATCATAAATACCTAAGCTCTATTTTCAAAGAAAAAAAACAATCATGATATGAAACGTGTTCGTAAATGCTCTAAAAAGTAGTCAAACCTCAAAAGTAGAGCTTGATCACATATTTTTTATTATTTAAATACGTATCTCTACGAAACAAAAATATATTTCGATTTAGAAACGAACATTATACTACAAACGCTGATCTTCAAAGTGGTTATGCATTCATTTTTCCATTTATTTACTATTCTATCCTAATTATTTCCATTATTATTTCTGCCCCCGTACACACCATAAAAATATGAACAAGAAAGGGGAAAATAATTTATTTAACAAGTTAAAAAATAAAAATAACCAACGCATCCGCAGCTGGAGAAAACTGGAGAAGGGAAGTATTTCTGGATTCAACACGTTAATATATTTCGTATTAGCGCTAGCGTAAATCCACCGACATTCGGGTTAAGACATTTCATGATGGTAAGAAAAAGCTCATTTCGGAATTACATGAACAATCCATAATACGACCGGTTAATACTCGTATCAAATGGCTTGTGGGACGGAATCATTATCTGTTTTCTTGAACAAATGAGGGAGTCAGTTTTTCAGCAAAACATTTCCCAATAATTCGACCATAATTTTCTTGACACGCGCATAAAAACAACTCTCTTACGAATCTGTCAGACGTCATCTCTACCATGTCGCATGTTTAACGTCACCTCGTATTTTTTTAGCAGAGTTGTACCTCAAAATAACTATTTCCCATCACCGAAACCCCTGTACGATGCAACCAACGAGACCGGCTAAGGATGCGGGTGAGTGTACATGCAATAAAAAATCAAACACGAGGGCGGATGTTTTTTTATTTTATATATATTTTTTTAGAAATGCAAAAGAAATAACTAATGTACAATCCAAAGTTGCACTTACCTTGAGAAACATTGTTTAACAGCAATTTAATTATCAAGTAAAACTAGCTGAGTTCATGATTCCACTCGCGTTAAATTTTTGCGCTACTACTCATTGTCAGCAGCATCGCTCCATCTAAATATCCGGTTAGATTTTCTCTCAACAATACTTAAAATTACCTGCAAAATACTATGCATGTATTAATTCAAATTAATTTTGTACAAAAATATGGAAAGATGTGTTCATAATAGTCAAATGTCAAGGCTGCGTCATTTATGACACCAGCCATTTTCTTTCTTTCTTATCTTGTTTTCATTAATATTGAAAGATACTGTGTTCGAAGAGAGTATTTATACATCTGATTCGTAGGGAAAAATAGTGAAAATTAAAGAATAGTGCAAGGTACCATAAACGATACTGCAAAGTTGAATTTATACAATTCAGAAGTCTCGTTCGAAGATTCAAGTATTTTAAATCTAAGAACTTAATCTAAAAATACATGCAAATACTTATATACATTTAAACACTAATATAAACATAAAATTGATTGAAATGAAACAGACAGGAACTGCGTACTGCAGCTGCAAGCAACATTGGAATCTTTTGCACAAATCTACATTTTTGAAAACTTATCAAGAACTTGAAACAAATAAAACGTAAAAGTATCCTCCGACATGGAAACTAAGATCAAGTAAATCTCCGTCTGCAGCATAGAAAGAGAAAAAATTCTATAGCGAAACGGTCATTTCTGGCGTGGTCCTCTATGTTTTGGTTGTCTTCCAGTGCTCTATTCACGCTCAAAGTCGCTAGATGAACTTATTACAGTCCTTTATTTGGAATTTGAAAGTAAAATAAATATTCAGAATATTATCTCAAAACATATAGCGACATATCAGTCTTATAAATATCGTAAAAGTGTTATGTAAATGTAATTTCGTTGTAGACAGATATTGGTGTATTTTCGTATCCACAGTGCATTTGCTGTCCTCCTATGTATTTTATCATTATCATATCTTTCATTTCAGTTTACTGAAAGTATACTCTACGTCTGCTTGGTACATTTACACTGCTAAATATTATTCAAGCTTCATTATATTATTATTGAAACGGTAAACTAATGTGTAAGTGTAGCAGACAGAAATTATTTTACTGTGTCTATACCAAACTTTCAAGCGAAATACCGCTAAAACGAATGTACTGAATACTAATTGTACTTTACTTACANTACACTTTGCATACAGAAAATTTAAGCAAAATCGTTGTGGCCGTTTTCGAGAAACATTCAAAAGAGTGCTTTGATCTTCATGTGACGTACCCTTTGTTTTAAAGTAAAAATAAAATAAAAAGCACGTGCATCGTTAACAAGTAATATCTATCGTTAATACGAAATGCGAATTAAATTGATTCATCCATTTACTCAAAATCGCAGCGCACGGACGGACAGACAGACAGGCAGACGGGCGGACCGACCATTATGCCAAAAACAACTTTTTCTGAATCAGGGATAACCAAAACGGATATTTCCGTCAAAATCTCGCTTTCGAGTTTTTTCACGATTACAATATTTTCTATATACTACGTATATGAGAAAGTAAAAAATAATTCAGAATCAACCTCGGATATAAACTCGGAAAAGATACTCAACCGCACTTTTGACAAACCACGAAGCAAAACGTTTCTACAAGAAAACGAATGAAATGAAGACAGACATTTTGGCCATAAGTTCACCGAGAATCTATACTAAGATAATTAATAAAAAAATTAAAAATAATAAAGCTAATAGCATTGGTACCAAAGTCCTTCCTATACCATCGATAGTGTTTCCTCCAGCAATATGAACTTCTCGTTTGTTTCTGGGTGTAGAGGTTGTACGTTTACCCTTTTCCAAAATTTATATTTCTGTTTTATGTAATAGTACAACATTCCAACCGCTGATATTTGGTCTGCAAGTTGACTCGCCAATAACGATAACTAGCCAAATGATGTAGCGGGACAGCATGATTCTAGTGCTCAAAGAGTTAGACTAAGCGCCGAAAATAATGTTGATTTACGATTTTCGATTCCTTCATGCGACCGGATCACAGAATTATGAAGTCACTGGATAACAAAATATCGTAACTACAAAGGTGTTTTACCTAAACTATGTGAGTGATAATGAAATCAGCAGACTGATGTTCTTGGTTGGTTAAAAACAAATTATGTACGAACCATTAAAAAAAGAAATACGTAAAAGAAGAAGGAAGGAAGTTAAAAGTAGAGGAATCATCGCTTTTTACACCTTCAAGAATAGGGATGTGCCGATTGCGATTCTCGACAAATCTAAGTGTCCATTTTATGTGTTCGGAGCAATTTTAAATAAATCATTGCTTATTTTCACTAAAATTAACTATGATAAAAATCCAATACAAGAAGAACAGAGCAGGTGTATAAGTGGAGAAAGCAAAGCAATCATACGTCATGAAAAATGTGATATTCACACAATAATGCAATTTTCCTTGGAATGTAAGTATAAACATAAGATAATATAAACTAATTTAAAGAGTTGGAATAGATTTTGATGATTCAGAATTGATGTAAAAATATGGAATCAAAATCGAAAAATTTTGGATTCGACATGTGAAAAGTGAAAAACATGGTGTGGAAAGACAGCCCATGAAAATAGTCTCAGTATTAATTATATTTATTTTTCGGCGCTCGTTGATGGAGTCATGAATATGGATTTTACGCGCTAAGAGATTCTAGTACTTCGATAGGTGGAATTTTGTTTTGTTTTGTTTTATGTTGTCACACAAAAGAAAACGCATTGTGGAAATACCTTTCATGCGCAAGTCATAAAATTTTCCGAAGCGCGTTTCTTACGCAAGTGTACATCTGTGCAGCAAACGCGAGTGTCTATAGTTTATGAACACGTAAACATTTGTTTGCGTTCAAACAAGTTCTTTATTGCTTCTCTGTTATTGCTTATACAAGGATAGGATTTTGAAGAAGAAAAAACACGAAAACAGGATGCGCACTTAACTGTCCGATGAGAGCTTAATTTCGATGGTCTTTCGCGTAGCCTGTTTTCTCATTCGAGGTTCGAGGTAGTGAATGTAACGCGCAACCATTCACGATAGCAAAACTACTACACAAATCTCTGGTGAATTGCCTGTATGTGAAAATCGATCTTGCATAATGTACGTCGTGCTTTATTTCTGAGACCACCAAGAAGCGCACCTGCTGTTCAGATCAAATTGGTCGGCATCGAAGGTGAGCTCTATAGCAAAACTGAAACCTACAAATTATTTAAAACACGATATGCGGTTTGAGAGCTGAAATCAGGAAAAACATGACACACCCTAAGACTTGTCAGCCATCTGGTATATGAATGAATGGGAGTCCAGTCCTTTTGGATCGAGAGTAGTGCGTTCTTCTTTCCTTTCAGTGAATTTGTCCTTTAAACTTGAGAGAGCGTGACGTCACTATGGGACCGGTTTGCTTCGTTTCATAAGTCCGCTTGCGTGTGCTGGACCGCGCGGCCTCACACTTGTCACGGTAATCACCTGCGATTCTCCGTCCGATTGACTCCCAACATTCGCATAGTTTTGCAGGTGCAATTGAGGGAGATGAAAGCCATCTTATTTATGATGTCGTTAGAAACATGGATTTACGAACTCGTGATTCAGTTCAACTCTTAGGTTCACTTGTCGAAATAGCAGCAATTTTAGGAGATAAATAAACAGCTTCGAATTCATTTAGCATTCAAATTCGCTGCGAATAAAATTCCTCCTGCATCACGGCATCTATGTAAAAGGGTTTATTGATTTTAATTTAAAAAAACTAAAAGTACCACAATAAATACGGTTTTATAATCTAATTATTATTAAAACAAATATGAAATTTTACATTAAATATATTTACTTATATGTTTACTTCTTTATACATATATTTCCTCCGTGTGTCCTTCGCGTGGAGAAGATACGTGATAACTTTCGGTCAGGTGAAAATGGCGACGAGCAGGGAATCGAACCCAGGACTCCTGCTTTGGACATCACCAGATCTGAGTGGAAATTGTGTACAATTGTGGAAGGCGAACGTGTGGTGTAGTGGTTAACACTCCTGCGATCAAAGCAAGAGACCAGGGTTCGATTCCCGGCTCGTCACCGTTTTCACCTGACCGAAAGTTATCTCGTATTTACTTCTTGTCATACTACAGTGAAGACATTATATCTCACGTGACTTTAAGTATAGTTCAGCGTGATGTCATCAGATACATGTCGGAGTTGTCTCAAAATACAAAACCTTTCCAACAGACTACAACATATGGGTTGTACGTCCCTTAAAACCATTATTCCTCGAATTTTCTCGAAATCATCAGAGAAGTTTTCGAGATAATTCCCCACAAGCACAATTGAATTTTTAGTAAATCCAAAACACATACACAATTTATCTCGTTCATTAGTAAATGATAGAATTAGCAACTATATTAAACAAGTAACGGTACAAATATACTACGTATATAGTTTAATACAGCTTTGAGAGTAAGAAATATCCTTATACTCCCATTATGTGATAAAAAAGGTCTTCGATTTCCATAATTATTTCTTACCGCGAAACGACTGCGTGTTGAGTAAGAAACACAGTAACATATACTCAATGCCATGTAACTTAACCAAGAATAATGCAATATACGCATTGCCAACTTCCACGAATTTCAGTAATACCCGAATAAATATTAATATTAGTCACAAAAGCGACTATTTGGTGTAAAAAATACGAGTTAAAACACAAGGTAATATTCGTTCCACAGCTCATTTCGGAGAGAACAGAAAAGCGTCACAAGAGCAAGTGAATAGAACTGATGGCCGATGTCGGTGATAGATTTGCTTGTAAGTTTAAAGAAATTCGAAAGTACTGCCAATATAACGCGAGGTACAGTTATGGACGATGGCGAAGTAAAAGCGTTGGCTACTCTGTGTACAACTTTGTACCAACATCAATGCACTTATACGGGTAATAAATAGATAAATAAGTAATTTATTGTCAAGACATTAGATGCGAACAGCGTATTACCAGGTTGAGGACAATAAACTAATTTACAGCTACTAAACACAGAGCGTTTCCGCTCATGCTACATTTCATCTGAGTCAAGCTACAAGACTTCGAGTATACGTTCGTAGAAATGATAGATTTTGTAGCGTTAATATTGAAAATATATTCCCTTTCCTATCAACGATTCTCAAAATTTACTGGGATCGGCATCACACTCGGATGGCTGGTTGGCGTCGTGTCATGAATGGAAACTTCTTTTCCCTGCGATCAGTATCCTTCACAAGAACCGTCAAGGACGGCTGTTAGCACTGAAGTGGACAGCCAAGTACTTCTGTACAAATGTCAATTTTTTACTTTCCAATTATACAAATATTACGAAGGAAAATTATTATAATCGTGCAAAAAAATTCAAGACCACTTCAGATCATTACAAATTGTCACCAGAAGAGTATTTTCTCAAATTATCGTATGAATGTTCTATTCACTATGTGAGAAGGCGAATAAACAATTTTGTTCCCTCGGTAAGTCACAAACATATGAATGGATCAAAACCGAACTAGAAAATTGAGTGTGAAAACATTTGGAATAGAGACCATTTCTCGGCAGCTCATTCCTACTTCATTCACAACCTTTTGATTTCATCCAATAACGGATTTGCAAGGAATTGAGAAAGGATGACAAGAATTCAAGTATAACGGTTCGTATTTTGCAGTGTAAAAAGTTTGTCATAATTTATAAGGTCTTGAGTATGTGTTTTTAACAGATTTAACTGATAATTATGTCATATGTAGCTATATTATGAATAATAGTTGATGTAGATTGCATTATGATTGCATATATTTTTTCCGTGTACCCTATACGTGGAGAAGACATGTGATAACTTTCGGTCCGGTTTAGCACGTGGGTTTGTGTGAAACCGGTAATTAAGTGTTCACAGCATTGAGCACCGCCTGGCTCACTTTATCTCCTGTATGGGGATGTGTCGCAGGTCATCCGGAGTTTAAGTCTGTGTGGAAATGGTGTACAGCTGCGAAAGGCGAACGGGTGGTGTAGTGGTTATCACCCCAGCAATCAAAGCAGGAGTCCCGGGTTCTATTCCCGTCTCGTCGCCATTTTCACCTGCCCGAAAGTTATTGCATTAATTACGTTTATTACTGTTATATTTATGATAAAAAATAGAACTGGAAAGTTGACTTGGAGACACTCCACAAGTTTTGGACTTGGTTGAAATTCTTAGGAGAGAATGTAAGGAAAGTTCGTGCTCTGAAAGACCAGTTCCATTGTGTACCACCAAAAATCTATTCGTCATTTTCGAATTCTATAACCATCCTTCTACGTGATCCAAGTGTCTGACCGCCAGACCATCAGCGATGAGGACGTTCTCGACGTGCCGTGCGTGGATTATCGAGTGCAACTAAATCTTCCTTCAGCCTCTTGTAATATTCCTTGTAATGTGAAGGACTTTTAAACTAAAAACTGAACATTGCTTAGCTTTTTTTTACATATAATAGACATTGCAATAGTAAATTGGAGTCAATTCATTCACTGACTCCGGCCAGATTTGGCCTTAAATATTACTCAGTTTGATACATGTTATTAAAATACTTGAAAACAAACTACCTAGAAAAATATTCCTTTTATATTATCTCATGTAAAGCTTTAAGCTACCTTCCATTTTCAGTTCTCAGGTTTATAACTTACTGATTACATTACGAATTCTCCACTGAAACCGTTCTTCCGCTAAATGTCTGCCACCTTACAGAATGTAATTCTTAGTTCACAACTTTCGTAACAATAAATCATAGGTAATAATTCNTGCCACCTTACAGAATGTAATTCTTAGTTCACAACTTTCGTAACAATAAATCATAGATAATAATTCATAGTTTTAATATAGTTAAATATTTTATTTTTTACGTCAATTTCATAATTTTATTATAGTTAAATATTTTATAAGACCTTGCAGGATTTACCACACAATATTCATTGAGAACTTTTAAAGAACAATACCTTTCAACCCCTTTTTGTGTCATCCTCCGGCGAACAAACATCATACAAAGAAAAATAAAATGTAAATATTCATATCTAATTTGCTTGCAAAAAAAAACAACAAAAAAACAGGAACCCTACACTAAAATAACAAAATAGTACTGAAAATACTTGATAATTTTTTCGTGCCTGTAAGTCAATTTAAACTTCTATAAGTGTTTAAAAAAAAACCATTTCTGATAAGTGACTTTTGTAATAATTTGCTCATTTGCCTGATATCAATTATTGTCCCAATATATTACGTGATTATTATCATACGACGCGATGTTATTGTGTTGTCGTGCATTCAAATTTCGTTTGTTTCCTACGTTCTAGTTTTCAAATCTTTTCTCGTTTGACCTATATAGCTAGCACTACAATATTTGCATTTAAGTTTATAAACCAATTTATTTTCATTCATAGAATCCTGCTTATCTTTCCATTTGGTTAACATACAACAAGTTGCCCTTCATATCTTTAAACGTTGTATTAATTTCAAATTTACTGAATTTAATAACGTTTTGTTAATGGTGTTTAAGTGTAACTGGCACAGAAATGCGGCATAAATTGTTTCATCTCTTTAAGTAGCCGTTTCTGTCTGTTTTAAAAGTAATAAAAAAATTTCTTACCACCTTCCTTTCCGAAATCTAACGAATAGTAATTTGCTTCCAGTAGTTTCGCACAATTTGTAAATTCATTGTTTTGTAAATTGTTCATCTGAAAGTACCACTCCTTTTTTTGTCAACCAAACTTTTTTATTCGCTACGTAGAAATTCAACCCGCAACCAGAATATCTTTTCTCTACTAATTAAAAGAAAGCTTTGCATCGTCACGCATTATTAATATATTTAGAAAATTTAGTTCACTATTATCCACCATTCTCAAGGTGATTTTTACTCTAGAATGGTAGAGGTTAAATATATCCCAAATGTTCTGTATTCTATTTTCTGTAATATTCAAAAGATATCATCAACATATCTAGAATACAATATTGACCTAAAATTTAATTTTTTGAGACTGCATTTCTAGATCATGTAATACAAATTCCAGGCTTATTGGGACTTCCCATCGGATATCGCTCTACCAGATGCTAAATCTTCCTGTTGAATCATACGTTGACCATAATAATAATAATAATAATTGCTATTACTGTGGCCATCTTAGCAGAAGAACAAAAAGGATGTAGTCGAGGCATGAAAGGATGCAAAGAACAACTTATTACGGACATGATCATCTACGAGCAGAGTTACAAGAAAAATAGAAATTTCTCGTGCTGCTTCATTGATTATCAGAAAGCCTTGGCTCCTTGAGGTTTTGAACATCTACAAAGTCAATCCAATTTTGGTAGGCTTTATGGAGAAACTAATGATGAGGTGGAAAACCTGTATCCTAATGTCTCACAAGGAAGACCAAAATATCAGAATTCCCATAAAGCGGGGTATTTTTCAGAGAGATTCTTTAAGTGCCCTCTGGTTCTGAGTGCTTTGAATCCTCTTTCACACATTCTCCAACGAGCTTCTATGGGTTTCTGGGTGAAAGGCAACCTCAACTCATTCACTGTGTCCCATTTACTGTACATGGATGACCTGAAGCTGTACGCTTCAACCAATACACACTTAAAAGAATTGATTAAACTCACTGAAATGTTTTTCAATGATGTTCAAATGTCGTTTGGAATGGACAAGTGCCGAACGTTAAACATAAAGAAAAGGATAGTCGAGCTCCGGGGATATGAAACAATGAATGGAAGAATGACCGAGCCTCTATTGAAAACGATTTCTACAAGTACCTGGGATTCCAGCAAGCACATCGAGTAGACCACGGACACATAAAGAATGTACTCAAGAACGAGTTCAAAACGAGGCTTGTATCATTGATGAGGACAGAGCTTAACGGGAAAAATCTTTAAAAAGCCATTAACACCTACGCTATACCTTCACTCACTTACTCTTTCGGAATCATTTCCTGGACTACTACAGAACTATGTAGTCTGCAGCGCTTGATTAAAACAAGCATGACTGAGTACAGGAAACACCACGTACATTCGAGTGTACATAGAACACTGCTTCCTAGAGCTGAGGGGGGATGGGTTCACCGACATCAAAATACTGCACAATAAGCAGGTTTAACAGATGAGGTAGTACTTCCTGAACCGTACACCTGAGTCTCTCATGCACCAAGCCATCTGTGAAGCCGACACCCATCTAACATGTCTCAACTTATCCCAGAAACAATCTCTGACAGACGATCATGAGGATCTGATAGCACACTACATCACTGAATGGAAAAGCATAGCCCTCCACGGTAAACACCCTCAAGAACTCAGTTTGCTTCATCTTGACAAAGAAGCGTCAAACGCATGGCTTAAAAAGGGTGATCTTTACCCTTAAACGGAGGGATTCATGTTGGCTATCCAAGATCAGGTCATCCGTACAAAAATTTATGTAAAACACATAATATAAGACGGATCAGTGGAGGACGACCGCTGTCGCCGATGCTTTCTGAAGTCAGAGACTATCCAACATGTTGTTAGTGGATGCGAAGCACTGGCTGGAACAGATTATTTACAACGTCACGACCAAGTTGCCAAAATTGTACATCTGATGTGTGGGCTTCTCGAAGTGCAGACTCCGCACTACAAGTTCAATCCTAGTCCTGTCCTGAAAAATGCAGAATTCTACCTGCTATTTAACAGAACAATATTACGGACAGGACTGTGAAACACAATAGACCTGATTTGGTGTTCCATAGGAAAAAAGACCGGGCTACTTTCATAATAGATGTAACCATACCGAACACCAATGGTATGCTGACAAAGGCTGCAGAGAAAGTTAACAAGTATTCCAAATTAAACGAAGAAATTAAAATGATGTGGAAGACTGACAGTTGATATAATTCCAATCATTATCTCAGCAACTGGCATTATCTCCACGGACTTGTTCAGAAATCTAGAAAAATTGAACCTCCCTCGGCACTTTTTCCTACCTATGCGAAAAGCTGTCATCCTAGAAACATGTCGAACTGCCAGAAAGCTCTACTAAATACTAAATCAAATCATAGAAGGGAATGCTTGGCATGTCCCGTATCCCTTCTTATCCAGCTTTGAGTTGAGAATTAATAAATAAAAATAATAATAATAAAAGAAGTATAAAACCAGTTTGATAAGGAAGAAAGAAAACACACAGTTTAATAAAAACGAAAAAGGATTCTACTAAAAAATTACTGACTAAATGCACAATAGAAGGAGCACCCACAACCACAGAAAATGTTGAACAATTCTGGTCAGATATTTGGTCAAGGACCACTCATAACTCAAATACGCCATGGCTACCTGTAGAAGAAAAAGAGGCAGAAATACTGACAGATATGGAAAACCAACTTTTATCAGCGAATGAACTTGGAGAAATAATCTCTAACAATAAGACCCACAACTGGAAATGTCCCGGACCAAATAGAATCCAAAACTATTGGATAAAAATGTTCACGACTCTGCACTCAGTATTACATAAAATAATCAATTCCATAATACAACACCAACAAATATTACCAGAAGAATTATGTACAGGAAACACCTACCTCAAACCCAAAGACAATGATACAGAGAATCCCGCCAAATACAGACCAATCACATGTCTCAACAACTACTACAAACTCATCACAGCCAGCATTAGCAAGAACATAAAACCACACTGCGCAAATAACAATATAATTGCAGAAGAACAAACAGGAAGACGACCCAACTCAATGGGATGTAAAGAACAACTTTTAATAGATGAAGTTGTGATGAACCTTGCTATTCAGAAACAACGAAATATAGCTACAGGATACATGGACTACAGAAAGGCGTACGATATGATACCCCACAGTTGGCTTCTTTACACATTACACCTATACAAAGTTTTTCGAAAACAATGTGACAAAATGGAGCGCCAGACTCATCCTTACCAAAAACTACGACAGAAGCGGAGAAAGCAACCAAACCAACAGCAAGACATCTAATATAATTAAAAACAAAATACATATCAACAGAGCAATATTTCATGGGGATTCAATCAGTGGATTACTTTTTTGCTTAGCTTTAAACCCTTTATCCTCAAACAACAAGGGAAGAGTTTAGGATTCAATATCAAGATCAGAAATGTCAAAAAGTGTCACACATTTGATGTACATGGATGACATCAAAATTTACGCAAGAAATGCAGAAAGTCCGAAAAAGATCTTGAAAATCATGGAACAATTTAGCAATGACATCAGAATGGAATTTGGTACAGATAAATGTAAATTACAAAATATTGTTCTTGGAAAAGTTAAAGAGACAACACCGTACACTACAGTAAGAGATCAAGATATAGAACAACTAGAGACTAATGAACTGTACAAATACGTGGGTGTAATGCAAAAAAAACAAAATCGAACACACAACAGTCAAAGAACACATCACTAAGGAATTCATAAGAAAGATGGAAATAATAACAAAAACTCATTTAAATTCACATAACATGACAAAAGCAATAAACTCATTAGTCATCCCCATAATATCCAACTCCTTTGAGGTAATAAAATGGACAACTATAGATCTGGAAAATTTAGAGAGGAAAGTCAGAACCACGATGACAAACAACAATAATCATTGTCTTAACTCTGCATTAGAACGAATGTTTATCCCATATAACCAGGGCGGACGAGGCATCATACCAATCAAAGACCTTCATGAAAGAAAAAAGTACATCCTCAATACGTTTTTCCGTAATAAAGCGTATATCTCATCACTACACCAAGCAATTACAACCAGTGACAAAAACTATACACCATGTCACCACAAGTCTCTACCCCTACCAAGACAAGAAAACAGAATGACTACCTGACAAGATAAACCAATACACGGGAACTACCCCAACCAACTGACCAACAGCAATATAAATAAAATAGAACCAGTTAAGCGATTAATGAACGGTTAATTATTCCAAGAAACAGAAGACTTCATAGTATCAATGCAGGACGGCGTCACACCAACCAGAAACTACAGGATAATAATCCTAAAAGAAACTGAAATTACGGATTCACGTCGCCGATGTAACCTAACTAAAGAACCTCTCGAGCATATCTTAGGAGGTTGCACACAGTTGATCCAAAATTACAAAACTAGATATGACAACATGTGAAAAATAATTCACCTGGAAATTGCAAAACCACTGAACTGAATTAAGAACCCCATGCCACAAGACCATCAGTATAAATCTCAACCAGTCCTGCAAGATGGTTTGAAGTAAAATATTTTGTACTGGGACAGAAACATTCTCACTGACCTAACAATTCACAACAGACCTGATGTCATCCGTTGGAAAAGAAAAGAATCAAAAGTGTACCTCATCGATTTTGCTGTCGTAAATTACAACAACCTAGAAAAAACAAAGAACGACAAAATATCAAAATACCAACAACTAGCCTATGAAGTAAAACAACTCTGGAATGTTCAACAAGTGATCATAGTGCCTATTATTTTATCTACACTAACACTACTACCCCAATCCCTAGATGATTCCGTTAAAAAACTCAAAATCAACACCAATATCAAAAGCAGACTTCAACACAGCGTCCTACTGTCCTCAACCCACATTACCAGAAAATTCTTTAACCTAAAATAGATTCTTCCTCCCAGCAGAACTTGATTTAATAATCCACTGCTGAGGGAAAAACCAACACAAGTTGAGAGAATAATAATAATAATAGTATTTTACCTATTTAGCTTTCTGCCTTTGGCACTGTGCAATGATTTGATAAAGTTGACCAACGTAACATAATACTTTGCAAATACAAATCATTATGAAGACAAGAAAAAATGAAACTACATCAAACTAAGTTAATTTCATTGAACTATCAAGTTGTCTTTCAGAAATCTATCATAACTGCCTTCTGTATTGAAATAATAGCCTGAAAGTTTATTTCACTTCCAAATCCCAATTGTAGAAAGTATAAAGTCCATCTAGTGATTCTGAGCCCGTCTACAAAAGTTAGTTTTACTTTATAAGTTTCTCAAATAGGTAATGTACAGTATGTTCCCAAATCGTCTCTTAAATAATAAATAAATTGATTTTATCACTATGAAATATGTTTTGTTATACTCCAATATTATATAACGTCATTGACGCATTGTTTTCATTTCGCATCTTCAAAGAATACAGTTTTGTAGATATCGTATTTCATTATATCTCCATTAAAGGGGAGAACTGAAATCACTTCTTTCCCTGTTGACACCCTCAGAGATAATCTTACATGTGGTGCTTCAGGGAATTATAATCACTGTCTCTGGGGAGCCTACGGATCAGATACCTACTATTACTCCAAGTCAAGTAACTTAACTCAGAGGGAACGGGAACGCACTGCGGTTATTAACTTGTAGTTAAGTAGAAGCCGTAAATTAGATCCTTGTCCTCGAAGTGATATCGTGAAAGTTAATTATTCATTTATTTATTGCACAGTCTCATTGGCTTGATATCGGTACAGGACTTGAACACAACGCCATCATCCAAAACAGTAATGGTAAGAGTACCTCGTGTTGTGTTTCCAGTACTTTCAGATTTCTTTAAACTTAAATCTATCGCCAATATCGGCCATCAATTCAATTCACAAGCTCTTGTGTCGCTATTCTGTTTCTTCTGTGTTGAGCGAGTGGAACGAATATTACCTTGTGTTTAGTTTATAGTGTTATTAACTGGTCATACGTGGTCATACGCAGTCTGTACTGTTTATTGACAATAAATTTATTATTATTATTATAACTTGTAACATTTCACAGCACATAGACGCTTTTCTGATTACTTTTAATATTTATTCGAATATTTTACTTATTCGGTTTGTTTCGTAGAAGTGGCAAGTCGTGTTAGGCAGCCAAATTGCATTATTGCTGGTAAACTTATATGCCTTTGAGTATAGCGTAGGAAAATTCCCAGTGTCGCTAAGAGGAGGAGGTTGAAAATACGATGTGCACTGTGCGAGGAAGCGTAAAATCAACTCTAAATACAAAAGTATTCCACATTATGAAATGATAAGTGTAAAACCACAGGTACTTTTCTGGTAAAACTAGTATCGAAGAATCTTCCATGGTTTTACTTCAACAATAGGAAGGGGTTATCATTAAAGAAGTTTTCCGACACTTGCTTTCGTGGCTACACCCGTAAAGAGCTACAAAATTTTCCGGTCAGAAAAAAATGTGTAGCTTTTCACTTCAATGCCACAGGAAAAGCGAACCCTCCTTTTATACCCCTACTCCTATTCCTAGTATCGCTCTTACTCTAACTACTTACTTACACCTCTACATGGGCCAAGTTGCTGGTAAACTCAGCTAACCGGCCCACCTTAACAATACCTTCTATCTCCTACCACCTCATGTAGATAAGCTTCAATAGCACACTACATTTCCCATTTACAAATACTACATCCGACACCATCTCCCTGAGATAGGCAGTGCTGATGTCTAACAATTGCTGAGGCCAAGGTAAAGGACCAGCAACAGCTGCATCACGAGAGAGAGGTGACGGTGCATATTGTTTCATAGAGGGGACTGCACTTCCGCGAAAAGCCAGGCGTGAAATACGGGCTTCGCGAATTTACGGCCGGCGCTTGCCCACTTCGCCCAATGAGATAGCGCTCACGGGACAGCTGCCGACAGGTCGCCAACGCCCAGCAAAAGAAGTAAATCATGGAATTTTTACGACGAGGTTTTGCTCCCGTACAAGCTCGTGTTTAAAGCAGCTCGTTCATATGAAATTCAACAACTATCATGCACATCACATGCAACTTCATATGCACATCAACAATTATCAGAACAGCTAAAGAATGTTTTGCAACATGATCAACTCAAGATTGCCTTTCGCAATTCCAGAAATGTGGGTAATGTTTTGTTTAGTAAGTTAAAATCCAAAACATAAAAGGATAAATTAAGTGGACTAGATTACATGGTGGCATGTGGTGGGTGTGACCATGTCTACATCGGACAAACTAATCAATATTTAAAACGGAGATTATTTCAGCACGACCGTCGTGATCCAGACGCGAGGAAGCGTAAAATCAACTCTAAATACAAAAGTATTCTACATTATGAAATGATAAGTGTAAAACCACAGATACTTTTCTGGTAAAACTAATATCGTGACACCAGACGTGATCAACCCCAGTGTGTCTTGGCACAACATTCGGCTGAAATTTCACATATATTCAGTTTTCTTGAAAGAAAAATACTTGATAGGGAAAAAAAAGAAATATGAAAAGAGTTCTTGCACATTATTAAACATGGATACGCTGCAAACGGAAATACATACCGACAACATTAGTTGCATTTATATCAATTTGTTATTGAAAAAATTAAAATTCTGACAATAAATAGTTTGTTTTTAGAAAGAGAAATCAGCACTTCTTCCATTGTACTCCTCTTATATTTAGCATTTTAACTGTTCATGATAATTTCATGTCCTGAATAATTCTAACGGAATTCTTGTACATATATTATTATTTTGTGCTAACTCCTTATTGCAATTAAGTACACATATTCATTGTTGTGTCCATGGCATATTAGTATACTTTCATGATTGAATTGTGATTGCAATGTTCATTGTTAGATCCTTGTGCAACCGTTTATATCCTGTTGCCATGACGACTCTGGTTCGTATTCTCAGAATCTGTGCCAGATTAAGTAACGTTGTCCTGGCTCACGACTCAAATCTGTTCAGCCTAATAATAATAATAATAAACTTATTGTCAAAAAAACAGAACAAACTGCATATGACCACGTGGAGGACAATAAACTAATTTACTCTCCGAAAGCAAGCAAGGGACCATCCCATCAATTCCGATCAAGGGCCCTAAGGCAGAGGCGGATTCAAAAATTTCAGCAAAAGTTCCTAGATAAGAAGAAAAGTTGGCTACAAATTATAATACTAATAGAATATCACTATGTTTGTAATTAAACGCAAAAAATGTACATGTACAAATTATTATCGAACTATAGATTATTCTGAGTATAGTGTTTAAAAATCATAAGAGTTGAAGTAACACTAAATTCACGATTTATTGTTACAATAAATAGGCCCCTAGACAAAGCCTAGAGAACCTGTATAAGAAATCCGCCTCTACCCGAAGGAAAACCGGAGAAAAAACCCAGGCCAGGATGTGGCAACAGAATTTATGTACACAACCGTGCCAAAGTTGAGTACACATAAAACTAAATTAATATAGATCATAAGACACAACAATCATGCAAGAAATTTTTTTTAAAAAATGGTTATAAGTTATTTAAAAAGTACTACAGCAATGGCGTGATAAAGTACAAGACGAATTTAACTTTTATTAAAATCAATAAATTATTTTACAGTGTAGAAG
>NNCF01126477.1:205300-224078 GCA_002313205.1 Laupala kohalensis
AGTAATTCAGTCTTAACAAACACGATCGTTTCATAAATATAAATGCAGGGAAGAGTTAAGATATTCAATTCCTTGAATAAAGGTTTACAAGAGTTTCGTGGGTGAGATTTACAAATTATCCGAACTATTCTCTTCTGAATTCTGAAGATTTATATACTCTGACCGGAATTGCCTCAGAAGGTAATGCTGTAACGTAAATGGGAGTAAATGTTTGCAAAATATACGCAACGGGAAATACGTGGACTAACTACGTTAACTAAGATTCGGAATGTATAACACAATTTACTTAATTGGGAATTAAGATTGTCAGCGTGACAATTCCATTTGAGGTTGTCTTGAATATGGAGACCTAAGAATTTTGTATTCGTAACCGTTTTAATTGTGTTCCGTTTAAAAAAAGAGAAACCTGGGGTAAAGATTTTGTGATACTATTGTGAAATGACATAAACACTGTTTTGTCAGTGTTTACAATGAGACGATTAGCATGGAACCAAATCGAAAGGTTAGATAAAACATTTTTACCATTGGCGTGTTTACATAGTAAATTAGTGTCATCAGCAAAAAAGAACCATTTTGCAATCTGATGTGGATGATGAAAGGTCGTTCACATACAATAAAAAAAGTATATGACCGAGAACTGAACCTTGGGGTACTCCGCAAGTAAGTGGCTTTGTTTCTGAAGGACAACGCTGAAGTATTTTATTTTTAGTATAGGATATTTCGACCTGTTGATATCTATCTTTTAAATGAGAAGTTAGCCACTAATGTGGAAGTTCACGAATGCCTAAAGAATGCAATTTGGAAAGGAGAATTCCGTGATCTATGAAACCGAATGCTTTGGATAAGTTAAGAAAAACACCCTGAGGACTTTCTCCACGGTCAAGAGATGTAGTAACATCGTTTAAGAAGGAAAATATGGCGCTTGTAGTGGAAAAGGATTTCCTAAAACCGTGTTGATCGTCAGAGAGAATGTTATTTTTTGATAAAAAATCTAGAAGACGCTTATAGAACAATTTTTCTAGGATTTTTGAGAAAGTGGGTAGTAGAGATATTGGTCGGTAATTTCCAATATTAAGTTTGTTTCCTTTCTTGTGTAAAGGTTTCACTTTAGCTCTCTTAAATATATTGGGAAACACCCCTTCCGATAAAGAACTATTAAAAATATTTACGAGTGGATTTAATATAGCGTGGGACGAAGATTTAACAATAAACTCAGGTATATCATCTATGCCTCGTGAAAATTTGTTTTTTAAGGAGCTGATGATTCCCATGACTTCACTGGCGTTAGTTTCGGAAGTGAACATAGAATTGGGTATGTGGGTGGATATAATTGGAGGACATTGATTTGGATATATTGAGTTCGTTATTTTACCAACTTCTGAGAAGTAAGAATTAAACAAACTTGCGATGTCCTGAGGATTTGATACGATTTTGCCATCGTTTAGTAAAGAAACATTTTCTTCGTGTTTTTCAGAAGTTGACGTGTAATTTTTAACAATATTCCACATGGCTTTCATCCGGTTTTTCGATTTTAGTACCTGCCTGTCGTCTTTCATTACTTTAGCTGCATAGAGTACTTTTCGAAGAATAGTCTTATACTTACGAAAAAAATTATGGAATTCGTGTGGTTGGTTATAGAGTATTGAAAGATAATATAAACGGCGTTTTTTTGGGAAGAAATCTTTATCCCTTGGGTGATCCATCTATTGTATTTCTTTGTGTTAATTAACTTGCGTTTTATGGGAAAGCTAGAGTTGTAATGTTTTAGGAATATTGAGANCGAATTTGTCGTCGGTGTTTTGGCAATTGTAAGCATCTTTCCATGTTTCTTCATGCAAATAATTTATAAATATAGATTTATTTGAGTCATTAAACTCTCTTGTAAACTTGTAAAGGATTTTAAGTGATTTTATTTTATTATTAATTGTCAATACTTGAGCAAGGTGATCGCTGAATCCGGCGATAAACACTTCAGAGAGATAGGAGTTTCCATTGTTGACTATAATTTGATCTAGCAATGTTTGAGATGAACCGGATAGGCCAGTGGGGTCGTTTATCGTAGTAATAACGTTGAAGGAGTCGATAAGATTCTTGAATGGATTAACTGGTGAATGTGCAGAGTCGGATGTACTCAGGAAATCGCCACTTATAACGATAATTTAGTAGATTTATGTATATGTTTTAAAACAATTTCGAAGTTCCTAAAAATATGTCAAGATCTGGTTGAGGAGGTCTATAAATACACAAAAAAAACAAAAAAACAATACCGGTGTCGGTCAGATTAACTGCATAAAATTCGAACACACTATCTACGTAGAAATTCTCGTAGCCTGTCAGTGGAGAAGATAAAATATCATTACGAACGTAGATACACGTACCTCCGTGGGGATTTTTAACTTTAAAATTTGGGCGACAGTAAGAACTTGCTAAATAATAATTAGAAATAGCAGTATCGTTGATGTTGTTAGTTGAAAGCCAATGCTCTGCGAGGCATAGCAAATCGAATCGACTTTCGTGTACCAGAATTTCAATGTCTGTCAATTTGTTTGAAAGGGATTGGACGTTATGATGAAATATAATTATTTTATTTTCGCAAAGAGTTTGTGACTCACGAGAAATGGAATCGACGTTAGATTGTGGAGAGGAATTTGAATTTGGTACAGCTTCTAGTTCCGGATCAAGCCCGCACACTGCACCTAAACGCGATTGTCACCTTCGAGTACCACATCGTACTCCTGAGCGCAAGTTGTAACGGTGTATGGGGGCGACAGGAGGAATAGATGTTGACGTGGGAGATGAGGAAGCAGTAGGTGAAAGAACGGGGACAGGAGAAGAAATGGGTGTGGAGATAGGAAGAGGAAATGGTGATGAGGTAGGAGCAGAGGGAGGTGGAGGAGATGAGGTAGAAGTAGAGGGAGGTGGAGGAGGAGATGAGGTACGTGCAGGAGGAGGTAATGGAGGAGGTGGATGATGTGAGGTCAGATGTGAAGCTAGGAGAGAACCGAAGTGCTGTTTCCCAGACGGTTTCAGGTGTAAACCGTGCTGGGTAAAGTCCTTGGCAGTGAGATGTGGTTGCAAATCAAAAAATGTGATTTTTGTGTCTGCCAGGTGATGTTTTAGGGAGAAGTTTCTTAGGTTAATTTCGCTGTTTCTTTGTGGAACGTTGAAGAGTGAAGGCAGGCTAGAGAGCACTATGTTCGTGTGCTGAGAGGCCACTTTTAGTTTTTGTAGGTATTCAGACGCGTTGAAATGACCACCCAAGTTAATATCGTAAATGAATGGCCATTCTGTTGGTGACACATTTCTCCAGGTGGCTGCTTTTTGTTAGGTTTTAAATTGTACACATAATACGTTTGTTATGGTACGCTTTAATCATCGGATGTCATATTAACAATACGTTGGGTTACGCGGTAAGTTTTTCATACATGTGATGTATACCATTGTTGTTTTTATTGTATGGTTTGTATATTATCCCCACTATTGCAGCTCTGAAGATGGAGCAATAAATGTTCCGAAACGTCAGCTAGTACCAATCGTTTGTTTTGAAGGCCAACTCGTGATCAAATCTATCCTTGCATATGCATAAAACCTATCCTTGCATTCATTCTCATATTACTTCAATCTGTTTTTTTTGATCAGTTATTAAAATACGCAATGTCTATGAATAGAGGGATAAATGCGTGTAATAAAAAGGGATAAAATGTTTTTTAAGCAATGGCTGTTATTTAAAAAATGGTTAGGTTAGGTTAGTTGAATTACCCTTGCGTTATGTAGCTACCCACAATACGCATTAGCAAAAGGAGTACATACTCAAAAATAATAATACTAAAACTTCAAAACAGGTTCAGATAAATAGAAATTGGGTTCAACAGAAGGTTCTTTCGCAGTTTCGCAATAATATCGCATGTGTAATTAGTGTGAATGATTTTTCCTCTCAGTGAAGAATACTACTGGACTGAAAAAAGGAAAGATGAGTCCTATAGCAAGCTGCTCATGCTATTATTTCACAACGAAGATAAATCTTATCGTAAGTCAGACACACTCACACACTCCGTTCTCTTCAACTGGTAATTTTAAGGAAAGATCTTACTTAAATATATACCCACCCATCATCCATCACACGATTTTCTGAAGGAAAAAAAATGATAATGCCACGAAATTGCCTTTAATCTCCTTCATCTACGAAAAACATTCATAGAATAAACGCTATTTTCGTAATATAATTTTATCGTAGAGATACATCAACACCACTTCTTCTTTGTTTTCTTTTTTCTTTTGAAAAGTCTGTAAGGTGAAGTGTTTCGGAAATGTGGTTACTTTAAATAGGTAGCTGAACAACGGGAAACATTAAACTTGTATAACCCCAGACGAACCAACATGAATAAATTGTCAAAATTCCCTGCCATATCATTGATAAACCTTCTCATAAAGGTGGGAAATAAATTACTAATATTATACATAGAATCACACTTTCGGTTAATTTTTATCAAAGATCTAGCAGGAACATTTATGGGACTGCATACCCGCTTCACCTTCAATTTTCCGAAAATTTAAAAACTTTAAACATAAAGTCAGAAACCACTAAATCACTGAGCATCTTGCACAATACGACCATGAAAAAAAAACTCAACCATCCCGTTTTGGATCACATTAGATATTACCTGAAATATATGGTGCTGTACGGAGCAAAAACATTTGAAACACTGATCAAATATCATGTAGGCGACCTTAACAAAGCTTTCAGCAACGTCATAATAATAATAATAATAAATTTATTTTCAAAAAACAGTACAAACTGCGTATGACCACGTGGAGGACAATAAACTAATTTACTATTTTACAATTTCTGAAGAAAAAAAATGTTCATGCTTTTAAAATTAATAATTTTAAAAATATCTACGTTCATGTGCAATCCAAGAAATTACACCAGGGGACTCTTTTGTTGTTACGCTCTTTTGAATTCCATGTAGCCTCAAATTAAATGGCTAGCTAAAACAAAAACACACTTCTAAAGCCAGGGTGGGTTGTCAATATTACTGTATACGTGAGTAGCTTGTTTAACGTTTAAATAGTTTCTAAATAAATGACTGGAAGCTAAAAAGGATTTTTTATGTTCCATAAGGCCATGTAAAAGTAATCTTTATTGCCTAACTTGTCAGAATTTACAACAATAGTGTTACTACACTATTTCAAAAGTTATATCAAACTATTATATAAATAAAATATTCCATACTTTCACAGAAAACTGAAACAAAAGACAGAAGAAGCGATACAAAATATAGGAGAAATATTGAAATGTGGACAGTGTCATCTCTTTTACTGAAGGAAAAACACGACTGAATTTTACTTTCCAGAAATTGACGTTTTAAATTGCAATGACATTTCTTTTCGACAATATTTCCTGATTGTATAAGAATATAAATGGTACGTTTTCTTGGAGCTCGCATAAATAATATCGTTAAAAATTATGTATCAATTGAAATAGAACATGCATCCTACTTAGCTAACAACCGTTAACAAGCAAACGACAGATTTATATTTCAGCGATTTCATAAGATTTTGCACACAAGGAAACGAAAAAGTGAGTTCTCAAAGACGTCGACCTTGAATTCAATATTTACGTCTCTCGTACTGCAATTTTGCGGTGCCGTTCTCGAAAGTGATGCTCCATTATATACGATCCCAACCGTACAACCGAGAACCTCGTGCAAATTTTTGTTTTGCCGCCCGCGGGCACAACACCGCTAGAAGACGTAAATCACGAGGCGTTTTACGAGTTGCATTTCGATAACAGCACGACGACGCAGCAGCGAGGCTCTTCCGGGCACGACCTTCTGGAACCTTCTCCAAAGATTCACTCCGCGCGCTTTACAGTTTAAGAGCGAGCGCGAGCAAACAGGACGGTCGTCGTAAGGGAACTCATTTACGAGGTCGCTGGGAGCGGAAAGTACGAGTAGACTCTGACACCCAAGTTGCTGCGCTATGCGTCCAACAACATAGCTGTATTATATTCCGCCTCCTGTTGCAAAATGAGACTTTAGATAAAACAATATTAATATTTAACTACCCTCCCGCGAATAAAAAATGTTTCAACAATTAACTAGTAGTGACGGTTTCAGTGGGCCTGGGAGACAGACTCGCAATAATGCTTCATATTTTAAGGTGAGAGCAGTACTTCAAGTTAGTCAAATCACTGAGTTGTGTAATTGATTTCTTCCATTATTATTCTAGAATGATAAATTAAACGTCATTTGTTTGTTGCTCATACTTATATAGCTTTTCCGGCTGCATAGCAGCCATCGTCAGTAACATACATGAAAATGACAATAATTGAATCATGAAAGTATACTATAATTGAGATGAAAAAACAGTATCGAAAGAAGTGTAAAAGTTACTGAAATTATGAAGTGAAATAACGAAAAGAACAATGAAGAATGAAATACAGTGTGTTGAGTATTGAGGAAAATTTTTTGCCAAGTGCGCAGATGTTGCAACCGAAAAAGTTTTATAACACAGAAACTATGAGCAACAAACAAACGACGTTTAATTTATCATTCTTTGATAATATTGCTAATGGTCCACAATTACCAAGTATTATTATTATCCTAATTGTCTTAAGACACAACAATAAGAATAATACAGAAGAAAAAACATGATTTAATTTGTATCAATCAGTTAATAATATAGTTCAAAGAACATTCAAGTACACGCGTGACTTGTTTGAAATGCATAAGAGCATGAACATACATAACTGCTGAGCACAACGGTTTCGTGATTGGATGTTCGTGAACGAACGATTCCAAAGGAACGAGTTCTTTCCGTGAATCGTTCACCCCAATCTTTCCTTTTGGTGAACGTTCGTTCTTCGTTCATCTAAATATTAAAATTTTTTCTCTACATTTAGTTATTCCAGAAAACAGAGTGATATCGTAGAAAATATAAGTTTAATAATAGCCAAGCATCTTTTATTGATCATATCAGAATAAACAAATAGTAAACACAGCAACGGAAATACAAAATATGAAATAACGTTAACGTATTGGAATATAAAAAACCTGAACACTTTTACGCTGGCAACTGAAAAACTGTCTCAACGAACATTGCGTTCAGCCCATCTAAAGTAATATGATATATTCAACAATACTGGATTCAATAAATCAATCTTACTTCCACTTACTTCAGCTAGGCTCCTTCTTTTCTCTTTCCTGACCTTCCTTGGTCACCTGTTCTTTTCGATCCCGACGCTATTAGGGCTAGGGTATCTTTCATTTTCCTCATTTTTTGCCCCCACTCATTTTTTGTCCTCAGTGTTTTGAGATTTGGTTTTGAGACATGTTTTGGTATGTTGTAATTCAGGAGGGTTTTTAGTGGGTATGGTTGAGTCATTCGGGGAGTCCCACACGCGGGGAGAGTCATGTAGGCTCTCCCTAGTGCGTAACTGCATTTTCCCTACCTGTACACGTCCTTAGGACTCTAATGTCGACGAACCGTAAAGCTCCACAAAAAAAATCAATCAATCAAAAGTTTTTCATAAACACTGTTTCGAATTCTGTGATTTTTTTCATTATTTTTTAGAATATAATCAGTATATATTGTTTTATATCCTCGAATAGATAATACAACAATATTGTTCTTCACGCACTTTATCCACACAATCTTCCAATACAACCACTAATAGTTGATATAATTCGTCGAGAACTGATCTTTCAGAACGTAAAATTCCTTTCCGACCATCGTTCCTACTTCGAACGCCGCTCACGAGTCCGACACAGTCCAATCGTTCACTCAGAGTCCGACACAGTCCAATCGTTCACTCAGTGTCGTTCCATCGTTCACATGTAATACGAAGGAACGACACTGAGTGAATGATTCCGGAGAGGGAGTGAACGGTGAACGACTCGTTCCTTCTGGTGAACAAAATTTCGCATCTCTATTTCGTAATTTATGCATCTCACCTCAGAAAAAGTTACTTAGCTTTCTCAAATATCCGGTGACCTATAAATATCTCAAACATCCGGCATGCAAAAGTTATGTAGAAAATACTACGGTAAATTTACTACAAATCACAGTAAACTTCCATCACTTGCGTGATTTAAATGTTGGCCATTTTTTGAAAATAAAGCTACTTCTTCATAAATTGCACTATCATTTAAAATTCCTATTCTTTCATTTAAATGGCCGGTGAGGTATGTTTCTCAATTGAAATCACAACAAATACATGTAACTCGGTTTATTAATGTCGAATTCAGATATTTTTGTGATTGAATTCTATCTTAATTAGTACTACCTTAAGTCAGTTACCAAGTGAAAATCTGCGTTTTGCTGTTCCTTCAAGGAGGCTCGACCGTTCTAGGAAGGAATTNAAGTCAGTTACCAAGTGAAAATCTGCGTTTTGCTGTTCCTTCAAGGAGGCTCGACCGTTCTAGGAAGGAATTTCTACCCCGAACGCGATAATCGTAAGGCAAATCTTTGACTTCGAAACGTACAGAATATCAATAAACTTGAAACTCGTGCACATCCAACGGAAACAGGCATATACGATGCAAAGTCGTCACCAAAGTAAGACAGTCAGTCTTTCCTAAACTTGATAATTTGCAAATCGCGAAGCTAGACCAAATGATCAGCTGCGCCGCTCTATCCGAACATTATGTATCAGCTTCGCCTACAGTATTGGCTGAAAGTGAAGTACACATACACATGAGATCACCAAAACCGAAGATAATAAAGCAAGGGTTTATCTGTGTATATGTTAAGCACAAAACCCAAATTCGGCCAGTGGACGAAAAATAATGGTTTTGGGTGCGTTTTTGCCAGAACTAATTCTATAAGTTTTCAAATCGACGATAGTTTTGGCAAAAGTGTATCGTTCAAAATTAGTATTGGTCATTTCTGTCATTGCAACAAGAACGAAGCTTTTAATGCCCGATGCAAAAAACTGAAGTAACGTATTTAGTATTGTTAAAACATGTTTTTTGATTAAGAATTATTAGGAAAAATGGTCATTTCTCGCGTTTTATAATTTATGTTCGAATTAGTAGAAAATTATTTATTCCAAGCATATTGTTACACGGATTTGATTGATGAGCATTTAACTCGATGAACCTCGTCTCAGAAAGGTTTATTATTTAAAATTCCAACATTGCCTTCAAAATTGACAATTCTCTTCTCCCAATCCTTACTCGGGTGACATCCTCTGGTAGACAGAGCATTCAGGCTCTTTCTCTATTTGCTTACGAAAATGGCAGTTCGTAGCTTCGGAACGTTCGAGTTGCATCCCTAAACCTTTCCTCCTCCATTTCCTCCGACAGCGCAGCTAAGGTTGGGAGACAATAGCCTTCCACTGAGTCATCGCAAGACGCTCGACCAGTCATACCGTTTTTTAATATTTGATCCTTATTTTTGTTATAAATAATCTATTGGAAACTGCTTCAAATTTCATGAAAAATGAGTCCAAACTCGACCACATAGCGATAAATCGTAAAATACTTATTGATTAATCTATGCGTACACACTGGCAGAAATACATACTTTTAAAGTGTAAAATACATTTTATTATTTTAATCGCAATGGTAATTTAAGTTGATACATGACGTCTACGTACTTATTAAGCGTATAATATTTGGGCAAACTATTTGATAAGTTCGTTATTTCGTTAGAGAACAGATTTATTTTATATCGCAATTGCTTATCGATGACAAAACTTTTATTTGATGTATAATAATATATCGGTGAATGCCCCAATTTGACATCGTATTACCTCCTAATGTTATTAAATGATGTCGATGTTTGTTTTTTTTCTTCCATATCAAAGATAATTTTAAGTACCAAAATACCGAGGAGCCATGTTTTAATTTAAACTTCTCATTTTTTAAAATAAAGATATTAATTTTAATTTTTTCCATGAGAAATGCATTGAAAATGTGTTCATATTCCTAAAAAGTAAGAAAAACTGGAAAAATCAAGGAATTTTCTTTTTATTTGGTTACCTGAAGTAACGTAACCAAGGTTTTTAAATTCGGTATCTAAATTAGCAAAACGAGCTATAAGAAAGAGTGAATTTAATTTTGACTTAGTGAATGTTATATATATACAAATAATCTTTAAAACTATTTTTGTTTTATTTTTCAGAAAGAAAACACAAAGTTGTTATTTTAACTTTAAATGATACAATTTGGCGAGCAAATTTATAAGTATCACAAAAAACAAAATATTCTAATAACTTTTTTATCAACGTAAATTTGTTAATGAACCCATAACATACAATCGTTGCACCACCTTGCATCGATTCTTTTCTATTTTTATTGGTATATTTATTATTATATATATATATATATATATAATATAAAACGTGGGGAAATAAATATTATATTGGGTACAAGTTATGATAATTATAATTAAATAATAAGGTTCGGACTTCAGATGTGAATGAACAACGTATATTCTGATAATCATACAATTGACATTTATANNACCGTGATTCTTACGTTCGAATTACTTCGGCCGTCTTTCCTCTAATTACGAGTACTATAAAAACTTGGTCATGAAATGATATACGCCGAAAAATAATCTTCGTTCTCACAGCAATTATACAATAGTATTAATCAACTTTGATTAAATAATGCCTGTGCGGTTCAACTTCCCTCTTTACTATTCAATACCACGTGTGTTTAAATATCACTTCTCACGCTGCTATTTCCCGTACTTCAAACCCACACGTTCTCCACTACCTAAAGTGAACCGTCTCGAACAAAATGAGAACTACCTCTTCCGATCTATCACAAGCGATTGAGAAAGAAAAATGGTTCCAGCTTACCACCTGAACATTAGCCCCCACTCCTTTTCCATGCTTCGTTTAATTCGCCAATCAGATCACCTTCTTGTTATTCGCTTCACTGGCTCACTCAGGTGCTTTCATGATTTCNAAATATTCTGTCGCTTCGCCTCGCTCTCAAAATACGCCCCTCTCGGCGCCACATTCAAATGAACGTTCTATGTAATTTTGTTTTAACTCGCTGCTACATCTCCCAAAAAATTCTAATAGATATCAAATGATTCACTAACGGATCTGGGTCGTTAGATAACCCCCCTCTCTAATTAGAAAAAATTTCCAATTTTTGTTTACACCCTTCAAAATAGAATAATGTTTTCTACAACGAAATCTTCCTCCACGAATTGTTATTATCAATGGTTTATTATCTCCTCAGAATTGTTTTCAACTTAAAAAATAAAATTATGTCAATATGTCCGTGTCTTCGGATCATACACAAAATTACATGTCCCAAAATAAACACTCTCTACCTATCCAAACAATATCTATAAAAAAATCTCTAATCAAACAAATATCTTTCAAACAAAATCTCTAAAATATTTCCCCAGGATAATCCACTTCTTGTTACCTCCACCATCCTTACACAAAATATTTTATAAACACTATCTCAAAATAATCTTCATCAAGAAACTATTCCAAAATCCTACTCTTCTCAATCAAATACTCCTTCCACTACTTTCCATATCTCACGACAACTAAATCCTCTCAACGCTATGTTACCTGCTCTCGTTATCTCAAGATATAATCTCGTATTGTCAAAAATCCTTATACAATTACCTACAAAATTATCTCTCTACCAAAATCCAACCACAATACTCCCTACCTCCAAAATACATAATATTCCTCACAAAAAAATATCCCTTCAACAAAACTGCTATTTACACAAAGAAATATTATACTGACAAATACTACCTAAATACACTATTTCACATAAATATTCCTCACAAAAATTATCCCTTTCTCAAAATCTTCACCAAAACATCTCCTACGCCGTCCTATCATGCCTCCATGCATGTCACAAAAAACTATCCTCACACATTTCTACAATCAACTAACATCTCCCCAAAAAATATCCTCATCATACATCTCATCAAAGTATCTCCTACCACGCCATCCTAACACATTTCAAGTTTAAATCTCCACAAAAAACTCTCCTACAAAAAACTTCTCACAAAATATCCCTATCCAACACCACTCCTACTCGATCCACCATTACTACCACCATCACCTCTCTGGGCATGTTTGGGTGCCCCCTCCATCGCACCCAAAAGTAGGCCCCACCAGCATCTGGGCCTTCCTGCCTATTACACACTTCACCTCACAAAAAGTATTCTCCACAAAAAAAATATCCTACAAAAATCCTAACCTTTCAAAAAATACTCTCCCACCAAATTGACTACCGTCTCGATTACCGTCCCTCTCTATCATGCCTACGTCGCCATCATGCCATGTCCCACTCGGAACATGTTTGAGTGCCCCCTCCAACGCACCCAAAAGTAGGTCCCACCAGCATTTGGACCTTCCTGCATAATTTATGTCTCCTCACACACACTAACAAATCCTAAAAGACCTCACAAAATATCCTAACAAAATAATACCTCCTCTCAAATCATAATCCTTCTCCATCTATCTCCTTCGCCATGTCCTTTTCGAACATGTTTGAAATATCACAACTCAAATCCACAAACACTTCCTCTCTGTAATCCTCACTCAAAAAACTCTCCCTATACTTCATCACAAACTTGTCACCAAAATATAACCTCATATCCAAAAATTCTTGAACAACATCCCTACAAAAACATCCTACCAAAATCCATCTCTTACAAACACTTCCTATCTAATTCCTGTCACAATATGTCACAATCAAAACTATCTTTCGTCACATCATTATCTCATATGCTTAATGCATGTCACAAATCTCATAATCTCGTCAAAATAAACCTCATCAAAAAAACTCCTGACACTCCTCAAACTATTTCCCTAGAAAATCCTTTCCATCACTATACAAAAATTACTTCCTACAACATATTCACACGCCCTAACATGCCATGTCCATTCCGAACATGTTTGGATGCCCCCTCCAACGCACCCAAAAGTAGGCCCCACCAGCATCTGAGCCTTCCTGCTCTTATTTATTCAAAGTCCATAGTTACTTGATCTCTCACAGGACGCAGGTTATAAAAATTAAACGTCCCCACGATTCTTCCTGTTTCCTCCCTTAATTCTGCTACGTTCTCGGTGGTGATTCTAGACACAATGTAGGGTCCTTCATACAATGGGAAAAATTTATAAATCAATTTATTCTTAGGGTCTGATACGTGGGGTACTCGCAACAATACTTTCTACCCCTGAACGAACCTGTATCCCTTTACTTTAGCAAATTCCCTTCTTTTATTTCCCGCCATTATTAAATTTTGTCTGATCTCTTCATCATCTATGAGGATAGGATCGCCGATTGCTTCGCGCCTGTCCAGACTTTCTAACACATGAGGTGGCTTCCTCCGAAAATGAGCTTCATACGCGCTAACTTTCAAACTCTCGTGGGGCACATGGTTTAACCAATGATTTAACATTGGAATGAGTTCATTCCATGTTTCATGCCTCTTCCCACAGTAGACTCGAAATAGCCGCCCAATTTCTCTCATGATCCGTTCAACTGGATTGCTTTGCGGGTGTCTAATGGAGGAGTAGATAGGTGTTATTCCCTCGGATAACAGCGATTGTCGCCAGTGCTCCCCAGTGAACTGCGTTCCATGATCGGATAGAATCCTTTTATACCCCCCTGCAATTTGGAAAAATTCAAAAACTGTTTTTAAGCATTCCCGCGCGTTTGACTTTTTTATGGCGGCCGTCCTAACTAATTTACTAAAAACATCTACCATGACAACGACATATTTGAATCCTCCTTTGGTCTTAGGCAATGGGCCATACAAATCGATTGATAATAAATCATTTCTTCCTTCGGGAATAATTTCACGGTAATCACCCTGGTATTTACGGTTTGGAAACTTTGTTTTCATGCAGATCAAGCAGTTGGCTAAAATTTTGCGAATTACTCTCCTCATATTGCGCCAATAACACACTTCCATTACCACATATATAACTTTCTTGGGACCGTAATGGGCGAGCTTTGTATGGACGTACCATACAATATATCGATTAAACACGTTGGTATCCATATACGAAATGCTTCCGGATCTACTCTTACTCTGAACAATACAACGCCCTCATGTAACTTATACTTCTCATGATTCCTATTCATTTCGTTATATCTGCCATCATCCTCGCCCATTTCCCCCGTTAAAAATGCTTTTATTGGCCCTATACGCTGATCTTCGCCTTGTAACCTTGCAATATTGTCCCAATTTAAATTAGGTTGTTCCGTAATTGTCATTTGTATCGCTGCCATTTTCAGATCCTGATTCCTGTTGACTTCCCCGTCGATGATGTACCTGCTAATGAAATCAGGCATATAATTTACTTTTCCGGGACAAAACTCTAATATGAAGTTAAATTTCTGTAACCACATGACCCATCGAAGTACACGGTCATTGTTTATGTAACATTTAGCCAAGAATGTTAAGGCCTTGTGGTCCGTCCTGATAATGAATTCCCGTCCTAAAAGATATCGTTGCAATTTATACAATCCCCACACCATTGCATTTGCTTCTTTCTCAGTTGTGCTATATCGCACCTCCGGTCCCTTCAACGCCCTACTTGCTATGGCTATCACTCGTTCTTGACCTTCAAGCGTCTGAGTCAAAATACTCGCAATGGCCAAGTCACTACTATCCACCTGTAGGGATATTTTTTCATTATAATTCGGATGTGCTATACAATGTGTCTTATGGAACATTGCCTTGATGTCATTAAATACTTGCTCCTCCTTTTCCTTCCAATCCCATTTTTGGTCGTTCCGTAGCAATCTTAACAAGGGAGCCCAGACTATAGCATACCTTGGACAGAACCTAGCGTAATAATTACATAATCCCATAAACGTTTTTAATTCCTTTTTATTACGTGGAGCCCTAATCTTGTCTATCTCCTGAATTGTCTCATTCTTAATTTTGACCCCCTCTCGTGAAACTCTATATCCCAAAAATTCAATTTCTTTCACAGCGAAACTAGATTTATCCAAATTTTAAAAAAATGTTGTTATGTTTCAAAGCCTGAAAAAATTGTGATCGTGAAAACATCATGATCGTGAAAACAAAACAACGTCATCTACAAACATAACCACATCCTCCCTTAATTCTCCCTTTAATTTTGAATTTAAACAATGAATCAACCCACTACCCGAATTTTTTAACCCAAACGGAACTCTCTGAAACACATAAGATACCCCTTCAAATAAAAACCCCGTGAATTTTCTGTCCTCCGGATGAATCGCCATTTGCCAATACGCCGCAGCTAGATCCGTGTTTGTAAACCACTCCACATCGCCAAATCTTTCCAAAATTTCCTCAATCCTAGGAGGTTGTTCGCTATAAGGTATTGTCACCTCATTTAGCTTTCGGGCATCTAGACACAAGCGTAGCTTTCCTGTTTTCTTCTTTACTACGACCAAGGGACTGCAATATGGGGTGCTCATTCTTTTGATTATACCTTTTTCTTCCATATCCAAAATTAATTTTGAAACTTCCTTCCTATACGCTTCCGGGATAGGATAGTTTCTTTGCTTAAAGGGCGTATAGTCTTTTAGTTGGATTCGAAAGTAATAGCCATGAATAGGTTTTGTCCCCCCTTCAAAAATTCCCCGATAACGTAACTATTTCCGACAGTTCTTTTTTTTTAATATCTTGCAATAACGGATTTCCCCCTATCTTATCCTGCATTTGGTCTTTCAGATTTACACTATCTATACAATTTATTTCTATCACATCATCCATATCCATTGGGTCCCCGTCCTGTTCCTCTACAAAACGAACTTTTGTCTTCAGCTCTACTATCCTGTCTTGGTAATTAATTACTTTTACGAACTCACTCATAAAATCATGGCCCAAAATTAGATCGTGCAATAAATTCTTTACCACCATTGCAATTACATCATAACTCGCCCCTCCAATCTCTAAGTTAATCATCACTTGCTTGGTAATGGGCCCCGATCTTTTCTTATTCGCCCCGATGATGTATGCCCGATTTATTGGGAGCATCGGCAGCCTTTCAATATCATTCCAGTGGTTAAAAAGATTTTCGGATATGGCGGAAATTTCTGATCCTGTATCTATTAATGCCTTTATCTTTTCTCTCTTAAAATTCACAAAAATTGACGGGCATTGCCTAGCGAATTCATCTCGAGTTCGTTTCCACAGAGCTGTTTCATTGTCTAGATATGTAATTGTTTCGATCCGGACGCTCCTAGTTACTGTGCCGTCGTCCGCCCCGCCGTCCCTTCTCGCGACGAACTCGGTCCGTTTCCCGGCTCCGTGGTGCTAGTCGCGGGTTCCTGTGCGATAACCGTTGCCTCCCGCTGCTCGCGATCCCTAATATCACGTAACGTTCTTTCAACATCCTCCCTCTCTTCCCTCAAATATGGTCTCCGATCAGTAGGTGGCAAATTGCGCGAGTTTCTCATAGGTCCCCGCCAATGGTTACTCGATGACCCCCGGTAATTATTTCTCCCCACAAAATTTATAGAATTAACCTGAGCCGCTGGTCCCGGTGCTCTAGGCATGCTTGAATATGTTGCGTCGTATTCCCCTAATAGGCTCTGAAATCTTTCACTGCACGTAATTCCCGCACTCGTAAGCAAGTTTTGAATGGTGGGACTGAAATGCCTCGTTAACATCGCGATGATCTCTGTATCGTCTACGGGAGGAGTACACATTTTCAACATAAAAATTTTCTTCGCACAATAATTCCGCATGCTTCCCATTGATATAGCATAAGATCCATTCATCAATGACATCTTAAAGTTTAGTTGGTCAGAATTACACCAATATCGCGCAAAAAACTGCCTTTTAAACTCCTCGAAAGTCGCAGGATAATTATCTAAGGTACTTAACCAGATTTTGGCATTACCCGCCATCATCTGCGTCATTAACTTCGCTTTCGTCGCCTCTGAAAAATTACATAGGGAAAAGTACTGTTCCACGGCCTTCATAAACGAGCACGGATGGTCTCCACCCTCTCTTTTGAATAATAAATGCGATGGAATGTTTAGATTCGACGCACTGCTCACTCCTCGGCCCTCCGCGACGTTATTTAATCTAAAGTTTACTTGCGCGAGCTTCTCCTCCACTTCTTCCATGCTAATCATTCGGGAATTTATCTCCTCCCGTACCCCCTCCACCTTTACTTCTACACATTTCTTTTACAAATTTTTCGGAATCCACTTTTCGTTCCTCTATTTCCTCCGAAACTTTCTTTTCAACATTCACAATCTTCTCTTTACACGCATCATGCTTAATCTTTAAATCGGATAACTGATTCTCCACCCCATCGATCTTTGCGTTAAGAGTCTCGGAAACTCTTCCCTCCAATTCCGCAAAATTCCGACCCATCTCACATTTCAGGTTATCGATGCTCAGGCTGCTCTCTTGCTTCCACTCAACCATCATTTTAGTGAGTTTCGTTTCCAACTCCCGATTACTTTCCTGCACACGTGTTTCCAGTTCCCTAGCATTTGCTTCTATTTTATCATCTAATCTCGTAAAATTAGCACTCATACTAGTTCGTATTTCATTTAAATTCTTATCTAATTTTTCATTCATTTTTTCGTCCCGTTCCCTAGCTTCACGAGAGCTAACTTCTAAAGAACTACGCATTTCAACTCGTAACTCTTCCGAATTCTTATCTAATTTTTCGTTCATTTTTTCATCCCGTTCCCTGGCTTCGCGAGAACTCCTTTCATTACTCTCCCTGGCTTCGCGAGAACTAACTTCAAATTTTTCATTCATTTTTTCACTCTGAACTTCTAAAGAACTACGCATCTCACACATCATCCGCATTAGCTGTTCCATGCCCATGCCCATGCCCCCTGAATCGGCTGCATTCGACACGGACGGTGCCGCTTGTTCCCCGGTTACGATATCCTCGGTCACGACCACGTTTTCCCCCTCCGTTTCTGTCGCCAACTCTACTACGGAATCATCGCTCTCTTCACTAACCCCTTCTAAATCCCTCCTAACATTGAATCTGTCGGTCATCTCGCCTGTTGGATCACACACACGATTTNAAGACACAAAAAAAAATTTTTACACCCCCAAAATACCTGTAAGAAATATCCAGTATACCCTATTTGCACAGAAATAAACGCTATACACGCAATATCAGAAAAAAAAATATCACAACTAATTATCAGAATATTCGTATCACTCTCTTTGAAATGTCGGTACACCACGTGGTGCACTAATACACAAATTATCACAATTAATAAACTTCTAACGCAAATCTTGGATTAAACTACACAAAAAATATTTTAATAGATAGCCAATATGCCCCACAGTCTCATTAACGCGTACAAAAAATATCTTCACTCGGTGACCAACATACATCGAAGTCCCTGTTCGGGCGCCAATAATATCTAACGTACCCAAAATATACAATATAAAACGTGGGGAAATAAATATGGATATTGGGTACAAGTTATGATAATATAATTAAATAAATAAGTTCGGACTTCAGATGTGAATGAACAACGTATATTCTGATAATCAAACAATTGACATTTATAATCGTTACAACATTCAAATAATCCCCACATAAAATTAAAGAACAAATGTAAAATCACGTTTCATACAAATTGTGTTACGTCGTTTCTAGCTCACAAAGCATATGTCGTGCAATTACATCAATTAATACCCTGAAATTTACTACAATAAAAAATTATGTTCAAAAACTAAGCACGTAATGAGCTCTTATTATTTCTTGATCTTGAGATTCGATTCAAAGTTCATTGATTTGCTTTATTTTTTTTATCTTCGTTCTTCTCGGATTGTCTTCCAAAAT
>NNCF01126477.1:224861-244314 GCA_002313205.1 Laupala kohalensis
ATATATATATATATATATATATATATATATATATATATATATATATATATATATATAACGAAAGTTTTATATACTTCGCGCATGAAATACTCATTTATTTGTCACAATCCGAATGACAACATTTTTAAGAGGAAATGAAACACGATGGACAATGTGGTCTTCGGTTGTACATAAAATTGTAAAATAAACTCCAAATAAATAACTAGAATCCTTCTCATGTTACTAATATACAAAAATTAATTTTGTAATGTTTTGTGTGTGTTTGTACATTTGATATTTACGATCGTTTTTTTTTTTAAATTTCATATCAAGCAGGAGTATTTAACTTAAAAATGGATAGATTATAGTGTGATACATTGTACGGTACATTAACATTTTAAAGATATCTTAAAGAATAACAATAAAGTAGCCTATTTTCTGCATATGAAAACCGTTAAATGTAGCTCTAAAACGCTTATTACCCTACTTGTTCACAAATTTATAAGGGTTCACGAGCTACGCTATTCATTAATCATCTAATATAATTCATATCATCCTAGTATATTATTAGTTTGCACATGTATTATCTATGATCTCAAAAATTAAAAGAGTTCTTGATTTCATGTCTTTTCCACATGAGGCAGTACCATTCAATTCGAAGTCAGATAAATTGCTTCACAAAATTTTTATCAGATGATAAAAAAAACACGCTAGTGGTAACTTCAGGTTTGCAGATATTATGTCTTAATGCGTTAAGGTATTATTTGCGCGTTGACTGAAGTCATGTTGCCAACTATTCACGAAACTTAGAAATATTCACCAAAGTAGTTCTTCTTAATGAATAATTATTTCTACTGATTTTTCCACACGGATAAGGATAAGTATTGTGTCATTTTAAAACAATGACAATAAATTTGTGTATGATCATCTGTTATTATTTTGGGTTACATGCGCGGGGGTTTAGTCAATTTATGCAATGGCGAGTGCGAGATCTCTAATACACACACGAAATAACTGCTACGAATAAAATCCTATTAACTGAACTGATCGCAGTGTCTACGACAATTAACGTCCATTATATAATTTAGTTAAATAAATTATGCAGAATTACGTCCTTTCATGGACAAACAGTATATATTTTGTGATATATAACACAAAACATATGAACTCTCAACGTTTCGACTTTCGTCTGAAGTCGTCGTCAGGTAATTCAAATTAAAACAAATTTTAACGAGACACACAACAACTGAACAATATTATAAAATGTCTGGTAATTTTGTCCATAAAAGGTTACTTGAAGTGCCATCTAGACAGCAGAGTTTTCTATCGACTAGTAGATGAAATTCGATGACGGTGACCGAAGAACCACTAGTGATGCTAGACACCCCGATTTTTTAAATTCTTCATCAAAGAAAAGTTAACCACTTTGAGTCAAATAGTAACGCAGCAGAAAAGAGAAGCAATGAAGAGTGAAGGGGAACGAATACGATCGCATGTGTCGATGAAAGCTTAGTATTGGTACAGAAGCAGAAGTATTACAGAAAAAAACATATTAAATTAATCTTGATTTGAAATATTTACGAACATAAAATTCATTAAATTTTGAAAATATTGATAAAATTATACCATTGAAAGACGTCTTACAAAGATTTCTTTTTAACACATATATTCAACCTACGTAATTATAAAATCCTTCACACAAATCTAAAACGAACTTCCGTTTAAGGCTATGAGAAACCTTATACTTACTATATCTGAAATTTCAACAACAAAACTTTTATCATTATTTTTTCAAAGCACTTGGCGTCCATAAATAATGTACGAATCATATAATTGTAATTTCTGTAGTAAGTACACGATCATTTCATTTCGTATCTGGAGTGGGTTTTCCTAATTCCTCCATCAATATTTCAAATTTTAGAACGCGTCGACAATCACAAATATCCACATTTTANGACAAAGCACAAATATCCACATTTTAAAGATATAACTGAAAAACGGACGGTCAGGAAAATAAAAATTTTGATTTTTTCATATAAACCAAAAGTACCACCAATATACAAAATATCTAATTCTGAGATATAAAGGTACAATTTTGGCTAATTCCACATGTTTATACATCACAAACGTAATAATTTTTTAATATTTCAGAACTTCCTTTTGGTTGAAACCAGTCAGGTTAGGCTAAACTTAAATCACATATCCCTACATCAATTAAAGGACAAATAGGTATTGGTGATTTAACTGTCGACTAAATTTAATTTCTTAACGAGAAAAGACTCTGGTCTAGGCCTAGAAATATTGTTGGTAAAAGCTTAACAAATCACTCTCAAAGATAATGTAAATTTCCAAGCTAAAACTTTATGAATTATTAACTAAATAAAAATAAACACTTTTCCAGGTGCAATTTTGGCTAATTTCACATGGAATGCACCTCAAAAGTGTCCATATATACCATACCAGCAGTTATTTCCCCTCCGTAGCGTACTTTCGGTAGGATTGTTTGACAACATGAGATCATTTATATGTAGATTATACATTCTGTTGTGATTCTAATACCGTTTTTTTAGAAAAAAAAACACGAATATTTTGAGCTAATTGGAGTTAGGTGTAAGTTAAAGTGAATATAATTATAATCACAATAAAAAGTAACTGTAAAAAACTATAATAAAGATCCAAGGAACAACCAAATTAAATAACCGTGTTCCAAGAATCAATAGATAGGTGAAAATAATTACGATACCTGCAAACCATTTTGATTAATTCTAGCAATTTACCGCACATGTCACGTCAATTGTAATCTCTGAACATAAAAGCGCCTAGGTAATAATATGACACGTTGAAAATTTTTTCTCTGATGTCATTGCCCTGTAATTTCCATAAACGAGCAAGAAAAAGTACGGGCATTAATAAGCAATACTTCATGATATTTCGGCATAAAATTAAGCAATACTTAATGATATTTCGTCACACGATTTTAACCGTAAAATTGGTGTAATAAACCGATATCACCAATCGTTTGAGTATATTTTCAATGGGATTTGAAAAGAAAAAGAATCATAATGTTGATGATTAAACTCAACGGAAGAACAATGGCAGTGATGAGAACAATGCTCATTTTTAGTTTCATCTGGGCCGAGGTGAGATCGTGCGAATTGAAAGATTGTCCTATACGTCCTTGTTGCATTGTTCCATCAAATGGGGTGAGTATGCCACAAAAATAACCTTTGGAAACTCATGCTCTCAAATTCCACAGTTTCATCAATAAGACACTCGAACTTCCAACTAACATAAAACTTCCTAATCTTGAAATAATTCCACGAGTGTGCATCACGTGTACTTACTAAATTATTATCATGTTGTAACTTAGTTGTAATTCTGGAAGCAAACAGAACAATTATGGAACCAGAAATGTTTCACAAAATGAGCTGAGAAACGTTCCAATACAAGTGAGGAATTCCGTACACGAAACCCCATTTTAAGGGAAAGAAGACAGTTTTTCTGAGTATTTAGGGTCACTTATTCAATAATTATTCAAATGATTTACCTCTCTATTTATTCATTTGTTTTTGTCTTGTCTCAAGACCTCCTCTTCCACATAATCGTGACTTAGATGAGGGAATTGGGAAGGAAAGATGTTGGGTTACAGGGAAACTATTGATACCGAACCGACTTTTGTCTGGAATAGATAGGAGACGCCAGCGAAAAACTCAACTAATTTGGGCAAGAAAATTTAAACCCACGCTCTAGCAACGATATGGTTGCGACGTACCACTAGACCCACCTCCGTTGGACAGATAACAATAAAATGTTTATTTTCCGTGTCGTGAAGAAATCTTGCAGTGAAGAAACCCCACAGGTCAGATAGAAGGGTAAAGCTAACCTCCGATGAGGAGGTGAAAGGGAAGAGTTATTCCTTGCTCTTTCATTTGCTTTTAGGTTGGTCCTATTATAAGATGATAAAAAAGAAACATTAATCTCACGTAAATATGTGACGGCTCATTTTTGTCGTCTACTTTAGAGGAATAAAACAAAATTTGAATCACACTGAGATAAAACTATATTACTGAGAAAACGATATGTACGCCTGACAAATGGAGAATTTTTCTAATTTTTACGTTTATTAACATGTTAATACAGCGAAATGTCATTTTTGAAGGAAAGAAATTGTTGTTAGGTACATCGTAATGCCACCAGCGCACTGTGTGACAGAGTGGCCTCAAAGTGGGACAAAAATAGCTGCTGCTGAAAACTCTCACTTATATCTTCACAAATGTACATTTTTAGCGAGAGAAATGAATAATGCTTAAATTCGAATCCATTTTGAGACTTAAGAAAGACTAATCCATTTTCAGACATTTCCAATGTTTCCTTCAATATTGGAGAAAATTGGAAAGTCATTACTTATTTGAAATCACACATGAAGGGCCGAGAATCGATATTTACTCATTTCAACGTAGAAAACTTTGAATTTGGAACTTAATTCATTGTGAAGTAGTATCTGTATCATCCTACTAATTTATTCTCAATTATCATTTTCTTCTGTGAAATTTGCAGTCATGAGTAAACTTTTTGTTTAAGGCGAAAGATGTGAGTTATTCTTGACCAAGGAGATCTCAGCATTTCCTGATCTGAACTTTTCTTGGCCTTCTGGTGACTGGTGATGATGGGATAGGATGGTACAAGTAGACGTTGAAATAAATCAGTTGTAGAACTAACACAGTAAGATATCCTCTCTGAACGCCGTTATGATCTTATGTCGCGCCTCCTGCGCTTCTCCCTAGAGCATACCGTTTGGAAGAAGCGCTGATTTTCTGCCTGCAGCTCCGAAAACTAACACTTTGTGAACACATCATGGAAGATATAACTAAGAATATTTTTCTACTAACAATATTACAGTGTCAATAGCTTAGCAAGAGAATATTTCATTTTTCAACACTTCACTATACGAATCAACACTTCGAGACAACGAATCTCGAGATGTCGTTTAAATATAGAGAATGGTAAAGTTTATTGAAGTCAAGAATATACAGAATATTTTTGTTATAGAAGTCCAAAATGTGTATAATAAAAAAAATACAAAATATTTCTTTAATAGCGGTGTAATGAAACATTTTCTCTCGTTACGATTTACCCGCCGCACGATGTCCTCCAAATATGGGAGCCGTTTCAAATAGACCTACGATTGGTCGAACGAAACTTCCCCACTCGAAGGGGAAGCAGGAGGAGAGAGGCGTTGCAAACTTAACAGATCCAAAACTGGTCAGAGCGTGGGACAGAAAAATAAACGGGCCCTTTTTTGTTATCAGTAGTGTACAAGCTCGGTTGAAGACTGTGATTCTGTCAGCGGTTCTTCTGCCTCTTTGCTCCTATCGGACGAATTTTCAAAATGCTTCCTTAGACGGACCAGCCGTGGACACGGAAGGTTGAAGATCACCTTCATGGACCATTGAACAACTACACAATACTTTGACACACTACACAAGACTAACTAACCAATTTTATGTCGTTCATCAAAGCGATCCCTCATTCAGATATACACTACCCCACATCTTATCATAATTGTCAGATAATTTCTTTACGAAATCTTCAAGACATATTAGACTCAACCCGATTTTCAACGTACTTCATAACAGAGCTCCTATAGTTCTTGGTTTCCTGCAGCACCTCCACAAGTATTCAGTGATATGGGGATAATCTAAAAATATTAGAGAATAGGTTTCCATGTAATTAACTGAGAAATCGCAGGAAAGGGGACTAAAACAGGCAGCTGATTTCAATGTATATATTTCCTTCAAACTTTATATATCAGGTGTTCCGGGGCGACGTGGCGAATTGAATAGTGGAAATCCTCTGGCGGATGCCACGGAACACAACAGATTTCTGACGACGGAGGACGAGCTTCCGAGGAAGCAATTTGAGGGATGTAAAATAAGGAAAAGACCAAAAATAAGTCTCATAAATTTAATGACTCGAATTTCGTCACAACATTGTATGTGATAAATAAAATAAACATTGAATTGACTCTTGAATTATTAAACTAAAAATACATAAACGAGAAACAATTGAGCAATCAAAAATTGGATGAAGTAGAATGGTGAAATACGAATCTAAGTATCAATAAATCAGTAATCTTTCTAGATGAGTACACAATTGGCACACCAATCCATCAATTCACAGACTACTTGGATATTTTAGTATTATATGGAATTGCTGCTTAATAAAATGAAATAAATATCCAAGATTCAACAAGACTTATGCTTAGAATGAAAATCCTTATATTAATAGTGCCGTTTGATCAACACAACATTACGTATTTCATGATTATATACAAATACTGTTTGATACATTGAAAGAAATATCCAAGAACCAAACGACTTATTATTAGAATTACAGGTTCTTTATTACGGGTGCATTTAATTAAGTGTTCAAGATCATGCCACTCCGTAATGTTTTATATTCAAATTCCTTCTGAATTTGATATAATCAGTGGGGATTTGCTTCGTAATAAGGAAGAAAAGTGTTCTGCATAAACAAGAAACAATTGAGCTAACTGAGAACAAAGGGAACACATGTACCCAGTTATTGCGGAGCAATTCTTGTTTCAAATCAACTTGAAATCATTAATAACAAAGGAACACATGTAACCATTTATAGCGGAGCAATTCTTGGTTCAAGTCATGAACACCCACACATGTTAAATATGTGGATTGTCACCAAACACAGTACTTTGAGAACTTAAATGGTAATACTCAATCTTAGGAGTCCAGCTGGCGTTGTCTTCGGTCTGTAGCTCGATGTCTTGAAGTGCCGGGACACGCATTCGCATGGGAAGACACTGATGCACACGCTAAATTGGCGGGCGCGAATTGAAGCACAGTGGTGAGAAGCATATGCGCACACGAATAGAAATGCAGAATGTGAGCAAATCTAGGTCGCGTGCGTCAACTTGTGAAGATGCTCTTAAATGTGGTTTAACAATACTTGATGCTACTCGCTCTATACTAAAACGAATAGAAAATGAATAAAAATAGCTGAGTAATCAGACTTAGAAATGAAAAGACCGACTTTGAAATCGGGTGGCGGTTGGCGAAAAAATGTATATCCATTTGCATGGACGAGAAGCAGACGAAATGAGTGCGTCTGGTTGAGTGGGCGCGTGATAAACGACTGAGGGCGGATGTTAGGCTGAAAACAGCTCAAGTAGGGTGCTGTAAAGTGAAAGGGCGGCCGTTTGCTGGCACTATCTTACGGCCAGCTGATGAGGCTCAATGCTAATACGCGCGAGTTTTGCTAAAGGAATGGTGCAGGAAATGTGCATTTTGTGGAGAAAGGTGTTTCGCATAACAAAGGCCAGCTACCGCAGCCTGCATTTTGGGGGTGAGAGGGTGCCAAGCGTAGCCTCGCTGACAAGTGCTTAGAAACAGGTAGCCTCACTTAGGGCACTGCTTAATTCCCAGCTGGGTGGAATTATGTGTGCCGAAACATCAGGTAACAAATGACTTCAACTTAACATTTGCTTACACATTTTTTATACGTCTAGGAGAATTTGTTCGATGGACGACCTAATCTTCAAATGTACGCATTCATTATCTCCTCGTTTAATCTATTTATACATAATTCACGTTGCACTTGGATAACACATTTCACACCTTAAGAATTTCCTCACAATCAGATACTCTCAGACTTGACGCAAAATGAGCTCGTAAATAATGTCACGAGGTGACATGACGGCTCCCCCTTCGTACCTTTTCGCCTGGACCCTCCTTCGGTTGCCTCGACCCCGCTGCTTTTGGAAAGGGTTGATGATTATTTACAGCCCTCGCTATGCGGACCCTATTCATTAAAATGGAGTCAGTGTCCTCCCAAATGAGGTCTCCAGACGGTATCCCGCAGCGGCAGCCACAAGACGGTAGCCCGCATACGCACCCTTCCTGTTTTTCTCTGTGGTGAGACACTCTATTTTTCTGTGTGGTCAATCAAAATGACACACAGGACGATGACACGGCCGACGCAGCTGTACCCTCACGTCCCCTCCATATGACATTTCCCCCTCTTTCTTCCCTGTTGCATCTAAATCTATAGACAACGCCCACCTACTTCTCCACGACAATGAAGTGTCGTGTGCAACTTTTTCCATCTCCATGGATAATCTCCACCACCTACGCCTTAGTATTGTATCCTTATGGACACGCGTCTCCACCACCCCACGTAGGCGTAGCCCAGGGCGCCCATCGATCACGCGCCCCCGGTCCGAACTTACTTAAGGCAAGGGACACGCATCAGAAAGGTCTTCTTCCTCTGGTCGTTGTACGACAGACTCGACGAACCCCGAGGGCCGAGCCCTGCGCTGCCGCCAGACGAGTCGCCGACGAATCCTTCACCGTGGCTACGAGGGTAGTCATCAACTTTGGACCGAGCGAACTCCCCGATGGTATGAACAACTTGGAACATTGTCGGATCTCGACACGAGCAGCCCTTACGGCAAGCTATATTAAAATGTTGTAATCATTCGCCCAGAAGGGCAGTAATGTAACCGATTTTCTAGCCCACTCAGGGCTCTTTAATTCATTAAATTCTATTAATATTTTGCATGAGTTCATGTTTTTAACCTCTCACCAAGACCTATGATAGGGCAGTCCAAACGAGTTACTCTAAATCTAAAACTGTGCTATCCTGACCCACCGCCGGAGATGAAAACTGTCTCAGTATCCAATAAGAGACGGGCTCCGGTGTGACAATAATACGTACGCCAGTCACAATTGCTGTGTCCGCGACGACGGAAAAAGCAACGAGAATCAATTAGGCCAATTTTGGCAATATTAATATTTTCAGACAAAAAGAGCGGTTTGCTCATTCCAACATCTAACTACTACATTGTGCTCAAACACTCAAGATAAAAAGTTGATCTTTCAATTATTGTCCCATTTTTACCTCACTATGTCCCAGTGTGTGGCGCTTTCGATTGTTTCACATGAATCGATTTTTTTCACGTTAACCCATCTTGAAACCCCTGGATGCAAAATAAAATAATATGTGATGTGCCCAGTAAAGTGAGGTGTATTAACCTCATCGTTCACGTACTTTGTAAAGAGTACTTTTTATATATAATACACACAAGGTAACGTAAAAATGCTTTAAGGACAGACATTTTGGTGTACAAAGAAATATTTGAGAGGCTGCTTTTCTCTTCTCTTAGTATACAAAGATTTCAAGTGCAACATAAAAATAATTCCTATTCAAAGTCGGGGTAACGCGCTACTATAATATAAGCATAATTGGATAATCACTTTAAAATTCAGTAAATTTTCAATACCTTTCCCAGAGGAAGGTTTTTTCTGATACAAAATAAAAAAACAGGGATTTTGTTTCAAATAAATGTTCAAATAAAATTTTGTTTAATATAATTGATACTTTTCTCCCGCACAATTTTGATTCAAATCTCTGCCAATGATAATTAGTTTCATATCAATTATGTACTATTGATGGATGTTTCGTCGATATGAACTAACTGAGGTGTTTCGAATCGGCGCGTAACCCTATAGCACTAAAAGGATTGACTTTTTTTCAAAACACGACAGTTTTTATCGATCGCCTATTTGATTTCTTCGCTGCGTTTGTATATGCTTTGAACGTTAACTCAATCCTAAAAAAATGTCGTCTAGGGAACAGGACGTCGTAGAAGTGTGATTCAAATTTTCATTAGTCTACTTCGCGGGAGAAAAATGAGCCGTCACTTAATAATGTTAGAATAATGGTTAATTATATAACAATATGTACTAAGACTTAGAACTTGAGAGTAAAGGAAAGAACTGACGACAGCAAATAAGGAAAGGTGGGACTATCTGTTAATGCCCCTTCCCAGGATATTTTCCTGGACGCAGGTACATGGATGTAGGATTTCTTCACATATTTTGAAATGTTAGGTTTTATACCTGCGGGTTTTTTTCACACATCCCTATTTTTTCGGATATACCACAATATAAGAACAATAAAAAAACATTAGCAAAAGCTAAACACAAACGAGTTCTTGTTGACCGACAGGAAATGTTCACTTGTTCCTTACCAACAGAGATAATATCTGAAAAATAATATCTGATGTGGCAGAATAAGAAGGTAAGAAGTCGCTTTACACTGAAAAATTATTTATTCCTCCAAAATGGGAGCATATTTCTTTCTTTCATTGTGAAGTACTTTTGGCGCTCTATCAAACGATATATTGAAAAACAGTATTCATCACAAATATTAATCGTGCTTTCGGAAGGCGAGAATATATGGTATTACCGGGTTTTCCTTGCCACCCCAGTAATAGATGACTACGGCCGCGGAAGCCTTCCAGAATATCAGAGTATTTTATGTTCAGGATGCCGACATTTTGACCTTTCCGTTAATTCCAACCTTTTAAAATGACTTTATAATTTAAAGGAAATCAGCGTATTGTCCTTGATGTGGTCATGTGCATTTTCAAATTCTTTTGCAAGAAATTACTTCTTTATTTTTAGTCCGTTTTAAAATATGCTCATGAGGACAAATATAATTTCGAAAACTTTTAGTCTAATGTTCCTGTATAAATGCTACAAGTTAGTCTATAAATTAATGCAAAATCTACAGATACTCGTCCATTAAATAAGAATGACATTTAATTAACGAAATAAAAGTGAAACGCGATAAGAAATTTTAAAAATGTATAATGTATATGAATAAAAAGTAATAGGGGTTAATTAAAAACTAAAAAACTTCGTTCTCATGTTTTTTCCTTAACGGAGAACAGAGGCCAACTATTCATTCACAAATAAATCAACGAAAAATGGTGTTAGAAAACAAGCGATTCGGAGCAACCACTAGGCAAGAAGAGTACCTAAGGTCATGCCAAAGGGCAAAAAGTCCAGCTCCCTTTTTGCTTAGAGTATAATTATTTACAACGCTTTAAAGTAATTACATTGTACATGGGGATTCAACGACACTTATTATGATTGTTGTCCTTTCAGCGAGCCGAAGATGGATGTGAACACCGCAAAGATACTCTATCGAGGGCTCTTGACATTTGGATGGCAGATGGAAAGCTAACCCGAGTCGAAGATTTTCCTGAGGGCGAATGGAATGAATACACGTTGGACAGTGTACTTGGCAATGATTGCCAAGATTGTGATGCCAACTTCCGAAATGATATTTATAATGTTGTAAAATGCCTCGCCAAAGTCGAGCCAGAGAAATTGAGAGCGGTGTTCCAAAAATATGATCATCGGGGAGTGTTTAAAGAAAATCATCCCGAACTATATCCTTGAAGTATAATGTGAAAGACAACCACAATAGTAAATTAAATTCAAAAATTAGCTTGCTCTTCGTTTGAAATATTTACATACAAAAATATATTTCTTTTGTTGCCTTGGATGTTTGTTTCCATAACACATTTTCAACAGTGTTGGAGTCATCCTCAATGTAATACAAAGCAACTGAAATTGATTTAAAATAAGATTTTGTGGAATAAATATTTAAAACAAACTTTACATAATTTAAAGTATTGAAAATAAAATTTTGAAATCGAAACATGTATTGCAAACTGTAAATAAATATTTGTTTACACTATCAAAGGGAATTATAATCAACAACTGATACTTCGAATTTGAACAAAATTTCATCCGGTTTAAAACTTACACCACACTCATACTGAACATATAAAACAGTATATTACAATCTCTAGTCTAAGAAAGGTTTCTTATTTAATACCCAGATTTTAAAATTACAACATTGCCTTCAAAATTGACAATTCGCTTCCCCAAATCCTTTCCCTCCGATTTAAAACACACATTATTAGTCATTTGTACTCTACTGGCTGTCTCAAAATGAAAAAAAAAATGATTTCATTTATTTACAAACATATTGCAGATATTCTGGTGATTTTGAAATCTAATTAAAAAATAATAAAAAGATACCCTAATCACGAAGAATAAGTACATCGGCACTTACTTTAAGATTAATTTTATTTTTAATTTTTTAATGTATATAGTTTGTGAATGTAATCTTGACTTTATTTTTTACTTATATTTCAATGATACCTCAAGTTCTTCGATATCTTTAACTGAATAAAATTATTTTTCAAACGGATATGTCCATAAGGAGAGAAATGGGTTCTCAGGTGGGTGGAGCATGTTGACAAAGAGATTACTCGGGTGACATCCTCTGGTAGACGGAGTATCCAAGCTCCTTCTCTAATAGCTAATGAAAATGGCAGTTCGTAGCTTCGAGATTGGTCGAGTTGCACCCCTAAACCTTTCCTCCTCCAGCGCAGGTAAGGTTGGGAGACAATAGCCTTTCACTGAGTCATTGCGCGACGCTCAGTATGTCATTCCATGTTTTAATAATTTTTAATTATTTTTGCTATGAACACGCTATTGGAATCTGATTGAAATTTCACGAAAAAAGAATCCAAACACTTTCCACATTGTGATAAATCATAAAATACTTCATTAACCTATGCATACAAACATTATACATAATTTCAAAGAGTAACATTCAATTTATTTTCATCGCAATGATAATTTTAGTTGTCACATGACGTCTATGTACTTATTTATTAAGTGTACAATATTTTGGCAAACTATTTTATAAATTCGTTATTTGTTTAGAAAACAGATTTATATGATATCGCAATTGCTTATCGACGCACCATAACTCGTTTGATGTATATCGGTGACCGCCCGTATTTGGCATCGAATAACCTTCTAATGCTATCAAAGGATTAAGGTGTTTTGTTAATTTCAAATGTAATTTTAAGTACTAAAACATCGAGAAGCCAGATTTTTATTTAAACTTCTAATTTTTAGACCAAAGAACCCACTCGCCGGGAAACGCGAAGGTCGAATTTTCGCTTCCGAGGCAAGGCACAACGGCGGCGGCGCGACTGCACCATTTCATTGATTTTAAAATCTAAACCATTCGTTGAAATTTTACGATTTAAAGATGTTTTTAATCTTCGTTAAATGCACATAACATAAAATGTATTAAATTTTATGAGAATTGATGTATTCCTCCTTGAATTGCACTCCTTGTATTGAAGCATTTTAACACTCCAATTTTTAATAATGTTTTTCCGATAATGTAGGAAAACCTACGGAGACTGTCGCGGACATTTTTATACAACTCTTTGAGGCGAACAATATTGTCATTCGTAGTTATCACCCAACTCTAACCGTTTAGGCGGCGTAAGCGAATATACCTCTCTTATTCCCCGAGTACATCGACATTTATGGTCAAAATCATTTTCTATATTTCTTTTCATACATTTAAAAAATAAAAGTTAGCCTATGTTCATCCTGATCATCTTAACTATACCCTTGCCAAGTTTCATCACAATCGGTTCAGTGGTTTGGTCGTGATCAAGTAACAAACAGACAGACACACTTCGCGTTACACATTTATATATTAGTATGGATTTTATTTCATTTCATGTCTTGTAGAGAGGTTCTGTTATTTCAAACGGGAAAAACTAAATAGTTTATTTCTTTATTTTTAAGAAGTATATTTAATATTTAGTATGATAATAAAATATTTTCATATTGTAATATAGGATGGGTAATTCCGAACATAGTTTTCTATTCTCTCTCAGCGGACATTCTCCAGCGCACGTCTCCGCGCCCTAAACCACGGTAACCGGACGCGTGCACCGCCCTCAAAACTTCCGCCAAAAAAATAAAAGTCTGGCATATATGTGAATAAATATATACGTGAATACAACGTTAAAAGTGTGTTTCAATAATATAAACCTAATATAGCCCCACAGATATCCACTTAGCTCGTCAATATTAAACGGCGAGCGCGCGATCTTGAATTTCTGTTAATTTTCGCGCGTCTCAGTCCGCATGCCGCGCACTTGTCAACGGAAATGCTATGTAAAACTATTCATTGTAATCTTCAGGATGTCCTCTTTCATTTGAGTCTTCTTTCACAGGAATTGGCTCCATAGTTTTGGCGCTAGAGTCGTACAAGTATAACCCTGTAACTCCGAGGTCCTAAATATTCCACCCAAAAAAAAGAGGGAAGCCTGGGGAGGAAAGTGCGAGAATTTTAGTAAGTTGTTCTAGAGGGTATTTACTATCGATTAAAAGAGATTCCAGCATTAGATTATATTTTTTAGGGTAAAAACCTTATTTTTCCTGGGCTAATAGACCCCACGGTTGGCAGCGAGAAGGAAATTAACGCAAGAGCTGACCAAGGGTGCAACTCGACACCAACCTCCCATAAGACCTCTTAGACATTTCTTAACCATGGGAGGCAACTGCACCGCACACTCATAGCTTATGACACTTCCCAGAACTCTGCCGTTAACGAGCAACCGACTCATTAAACCTCTCCGGGGTCAAGCTCTTAGTCACCAACCTGGACACAATAAATAGAAAATGTTACTTTCTGATTAAAAAGAGATTTTTATTAAAAAGTTATTGTTTTATGGAAAACTGAATAAGAAAATATTTTATTTATCCATTGTATTACCATTTTAATGTAATTTTTGCAATCTGCATAAAATTACGAAGAAAATTGATATGAACACTGTACAATTACACCAAAATTAAGGGGTTTGAGTCAAGTATGAAATGAGATTAAATTGTTTATTTGGACTTATTTATTTAAATATTCATAAAGAAATTATAAAGTATACATTATTAGGCAGATGACCAGCAATCACTTCATCTGCTCTTCTGGAATTACCAGTATGAAATGTGGATTTTAAAAAAACACGTTAAATTCGGAAGAATGATAAAAAGTGGTTTATTTTTTATTTAAAATATGCTCAATTGCTATTTACACTTTTTTTTTCATCTTTCGGGTAATTTGTGGATACCGCGCCAGTAAAAGTCTTCCCCTCTTGTCGGGAACCATTCATCGATCCATTTTCTCACATCATCGAACGATCCAAAGCGCTGCTCAGCAAGTGCGAGGCACATCACTGCCAAAAGGGGGTAATCGGAAAGAGCCAATTCTGGTAAGTAAGTCGCATGGGGTAGCACTTCCCAGTTGAGTGTTTCCAACGTGTCATGAACCGGTTTTGCAGTTTGTCATGGAGGAAAATGACCTTGTGTTACCTTTTTCTACATTCTGGTAGTTTTGCGAGTAGCGAACTGTTCAAATCGCTCAATTGTTGTTGGTAGCGTTTGGTATTAATCGTTTCACCAGACTTTAACAGCTCATAATAGAGCACACCTTTTAGGTCCCACCAAACAGTGCACAGTTTTCTTGCCAAAGTGATTCGGTCTTGCGGTTGATGTGGATGGTGTGCCTGGGTACACCCATGATTTTTGGCGCTTGAGATTCTCAAAGTACATCCCCAATAACGATACGATGTAAGAACGACTTTCTTTTGTATCGTTCGAGGAAAATTACAGGTGTGGTTTTACGCCTTTCCATTGCCTCTCGTTCGGCTGGTGTGGTGTCCATCGGCCGACCTTCTGAATCTTTCCCTTCTCTCGTAGGCGATTGGACTAACGTTCAATTGCTCTGCGAGTTGTTTTTCTGTTTGTGATTCGTCTTCGTCCAACAATGCTTGCAATTCCACATCTTCGTTCTTTTTTTGGCGGTTTTCCGTGTTCCTTGTCTGCAACATCAAAATCACCACTTCTGAAACGCCGAAACCATCGTTTACATGCAAGAATTGCGATCGAGCATGTTCACCATAAGCTTCTCGAAGTAATCGGTATAATTCAGCAGCAGCTTTCTTCAAATGAAAACAAAAAATTAATGCTGTCAGGGAATGCTCTTTATTTGGCACAAATTTTGACATATTGAACACAGCAAACAATACTATGCAAACACTTTTTCAACTTATCACTTGTGCGCGTTGACTCTTGTTAATGGCACAACAAAATGGCGTATACGTCAAACTTTTATACTCCACNTTGACTCTTGTTAATGGCACAACAAAATGGCGTATACGTCAAACTTTTATACTCCACACTGCCTTGGCGCACTATCTGTTCTCTCAAAACCGCACTTCATACTTGTACACCTGGTAAATACAAATCTACATAAATACATTCATCCCCTACTAATAAAAGAAATAATATATACGCCAAAATGTTTATTTATTTCTTATACGGTTGATAATATTGTTTAATTTTATCGTAATTATATTGTGATTGGACTCGATTTATTTGTAATTTTATGTAGATTGCAAAAAGAACATTAAAGAAGATTAAAATGTTGAATAAAAAAGCAACATTTCTTCTTGGGTCCAGTTGGTGACTAACAAGGAAAAGTCCCCAGGTGTACCACACCGATTTTTTTCTTTTGGTATTTCGTAGAATTCAAAAAAAAAAAATCGACACATATTTTCTTTCGTGCTAATTCGACCGTATATGGGTATAAAACACCCCTAAAGCTTACCCTGAAATACACGTTTTTGCTGTTTTCTCGAAAAGTATTCAAGATAACTTAATCAAACAAACGTCATATTTTTACATTTTATTAGACCTTTATAATCATGTATTTTTTGCTAGGGGTTGCAACCCCCATTTTTTAAGGTAAAACCATATTTCTTAAAATATTATGCAATTAAGGCAATAAATTTAAAACTTTTTCCGGTTTAAAAATGAAATTAAATTAACGTCGAGATGTTTTAGTATTAAGGGCTCCAATGACCCTGCCGTTGACGAGCCCTAAAGCCCCACAAAAAATGTTTTAGTATTTTGAGAAAACTACTTTTTTATGGTTATGGTTAATTTTTAAATTACAACCCGTAAATTAGTGGACTCTTTTTCAATTAAAATTTACCGCTTAAATTATACATAGTATTTATGTTTTCGAGATTCCTAATTATGTGAATAATATCTCATTTTAGATATTTGAAACGAGAATAACATGATTATATCCGGCGTCTTAATGTTTGAAAATCATTAAAAAATTTATGATTCACGACATAAAAGCTTTTATGATAACTGATTACGAATTTTTAATAATATTTTTAGAAAGCAAATTTTGAAATTTGTTAGAAAAAAATTGTCAGTTAAGTTTTATTAAATATTAATACGGATTTTCTATTTAATATTTTTCATATCAAGAACGGTTGTAAGTAAATAAAAAATAAAAAGGAAATAAACCCAAAAATTTGGTTTTAAAAAACAAAATTTTTATAATAAAATATTTTTAATGCAGAATAATTTATTGAAATTTTATGCAAATTATGATTACATGATAATTATCTTTTATTATTTAAAAAAGAACAATAATGGTAGTCATGAAAATAATGCTTCAACAACAAAGATTTTTTACACCAGGAACATCATATAATTGCAATATTTGTGCATTCTGGTACTTCACATCTAATGCAGGAACCTTCTCCAAAACTACATGCTACTGGATTCTCAAAATCATCTGGTCTTGTTTCAGTGTAGCCACTCTTGTACCAGGACTACCTAAATAAATTATTGTATCTTGGAGATGATAGTTGAATATGGGTCAAAGATTTAAGTTTGAATATATTATTTCGTAAATGTAAACTTACATCTTCGTTCATTAGAATGACACTATCCGAAAAATGTCTGAAATCATTTTTCCAAATTCTCAAACCATAAACATTTAATTGAGATAGTTTTTAATGTTATTTCTTTGTTGACTTTAGAGTGCTTTTTATCCCTATACGGCCGAATTAGCACGAAAGGAAAAATACGTGTCGAATATTTTTAAAAGCTTCAAATTACCAAAAAATGAAAAAAAAAGTCCATGAACTGTATCTCTGGACCTTACCTGGTAAATTATTTTTTGATAATGCAAATGTTTTTTTAAATTTCAATCTGCCATATTGATGCAGCCATTTTGGATATTGAAAATTTGACATTACATTCGTAATCAGCAACCTCAAAAACATAAATACAACTTATAATTTTGAAGGCATTATTTAAAAGAAAAAAGACCCTGATGGGGTTGATTTAAGGGTGGTTTTCACCCTTATATTGTAATTTTCGCAAGAATCCTGAATCACATCAACAATATTCTTTTATCTTTAAATTAGTATAAGATTTAAATTTATCGTCTTTTCAGAAAAATGTTATTGTAAAAAAACAGTATTACCTTTTTTTAAAATAGGGGTTGCAACCCTTATCAAAAAAATTATATGATTATAAAGGTCTAATAAAATGTAAAAATATGGCGTCGATTTGATTAAGTTATCTTGAATACTTTTCGAGAAAACAGCAAATATGTGTTTTCAGGGTAAACTTTAAGGGTTGTATTTACCCACATACGGCCGAACTAACACGAAAGAAAAAAATAGGTGTCGAATTTTTTTTTTGAAATCTATAAAATACCAAAAGATGAAAAAATCGGTGAAGTACACCTGGGGACCTTTCCTTGTAAGAGCTCAAATCCGAAAAGGCCGAGCGGTGTTCTCATTAAAGGTGGAGGGATGTCATGTTTCCTTATTCGGAATATGACGAAATCCACTACACTTCGCAGAAATTAATTAGTAGGGTACTAAATGACAAATATTTATTTCTGCTATGCACTCAGAAGTATTGTCACAGGATAAACTAAAATCTTTTTCCACTATACATCATGATTTTCTTTATCTTCTTTATTTTTATTTTTTTCTGTGCAGTAATTTTCTACCTCAGAAGGCACGAAAACTGGTCATCAATCGCTAGGACACCTTAAAAGGAATTTCTTAAGCAGCGGACGAATGTGGTAGATCCCTTTATTAAATCAAATATGCCAATCCATACAAGTTATATTTGACAAAAGAATCGTTATACATGTCATGAAGCACAACACAACTAGACCGAAGAGAAAACTAGATAAAGAGGCAGCAAAGTTCCCTCAGATCTAACGATCTTCTGACATTAAGGCTCCTTAAAATCCTTTACCATCGTCATAAGGGTCATTCTTTGTCACGTAGGGAGGGGGTCTCATGCGGGACGAAGCGCTTCTCATCTTCTATCAGATCCTTACTGTGAAACACAACCAAGAATATTAGCCGTCTATCAACAGGTCTCACAATTGAGTAATTTCAATAAACTCTTCTTTGTTTTTCAAAGTTGCATTTGACACTCGATCGGATTTGGCAGATTTTGCATTCGATTTTAAGAAATGTAAGCCATAAAAGTCCTCAAGAAAAATGTAGTATAATTTGTAACGAGTAAAGGTGTGCGTGACTGCAAATATTCGCGAACGAAATCTAAAATTTTAGAAAGAGTATGAATGTGTGAATGTATCATATCATCGACAAAAAATGAATAAAGTAATTCCCGCATCTCTGGGGATTCGAACTCCGGACCTTCCGATTGTGAAGATTGCACTACATTATTTGTATTATTAACAAAGTAAGTATTACACACGTGTTAAAATTAACTAAGCTACTATAAGTAACATTAGAATCTACAGCTAATTTATAAGTAGATAATACGTTTGCCAATAAAGCTCTCTCACGTCTAGCAAAACGACGTCTCCTTTCTTCTTGCTTTCATTCATCACTTTATTGGTCTCGTGT
>NNCF01126477.1:254632-280641 GCA_002313205.1 Laupala kohalensis
AATTTCCCTTATGTTACTGACAATCGCCGTTTTTATACCTCTTTTTGAGGTGAAATGCACAATTTTTCTCGTCTTGACTGCAGAATGTTTCATCACAACTTTTTACAGTCCCCATATCGATTTCCTATTGGTGGATCGATTAGCAATCGAGATCACAACTGGTTTGGAGAGAGAGAACAAACTTCATTCCTCATAGCATGTGAGGTTAGGTTCAAGAGCTTTCCTAATCACGACATTCCCTTCCAATTGGCAGATGAGTTTTATTCAATATAGCTGTTTTTGTTTTAATTCATTTGATCTCGAGGTGCAGCATCGCGGAAGAAAATATTAGTGCACTCTCCATAATATTAATCTAGTCTATCAACTTGTCATCAAATATCTAATATATATTATTTACAAAATAGGTGCTACATTTGGTTAAGAAATCTCCCACAAGGGTCGATTTTGAGTCATTTTATTGAATCTTTTTCGTAGATTTCATATATAATAATGTTATTTCAATGAAACAAAAAATATAAAAGTCGGTATAAAATACAGAACAACTCAGTACATAAATCATAAATGCAGGCCGCCGAGAGAGCACCTGACTCACGGAGCAAATCTGTCTCGCGGGTCCCGTTTTCCTTTTCTTTCCAACATTTTCCCTAGTAACATTTACTGCTTGGATATGTTTAAATATGACGAGCCCTAAAACCCCAATTTAAAGAAATATGTTTAAATATTACTATGTTTAACAAACCAAGCATTATTTAATAGCATAAACTTTTTACGAATAATTTATTTGCATAAATGTTATACAAACATCAGTATGTTGTCATTTTCCATCAACATTACATATGCAAATACTATTTTCATGAACATATTAATACGCATACACACATTTGTTTTAACAATTTTCAATTCAAGTAGACAGTTTCATTAAATACTTTAATAATTTCAACATTTAATATAATTTTTCTTTCCTTGCTTTCCTTTCGGCAAATGTTAGAGTAATGGTATCAAAATTCAATTTTCTTGACAATTTAGATTTGATGGACAGAATACCTAAATCAGACCGTCTTCCTTCATCAGTAGTCGCCCTTAAAAGTAGGTTATTTTAATGCGATTTAGTACACTGAACAAACGCAACGGCACGGCGTTTGGCACGGCGCAAAATATGCAAGGTTACGCAAAAGTTTGGGAATAAGTTACAAATATTTACAGCTGTAAGTTAATTCAGCAATTGTATTGGGGACTGATTTCGTTTTTCGAAACATTTGTTTTGCCTATTGCTATTCACTATTTAACTTCATCTACCAAGTGCTAACATCCACTTTGTTTTCCTCGACGAATGCGCTGCACATGTCAATCTCATTTTCTACATATCTCGATAATTCCATAAAAATGAATTTTTGCCTGTTATATCTTTCAGGGACGCGAATCATGTCAGGTTTACAACTAACTTGTAAAAAAACATCTATTTTAATCTATGTTTTGGCATAACCCTTTGATCTCCTGATGGTATTGGTCATGAAACCGTGTGTTGAATCTTTTTCGTAGATTTCAGATGGTGACGGTGGTCATGAAACCGTTTATTTTTCCTAACTCGTACATCGAGAATTTCTGCTTTTATACCAAAAGATGTTGCGACAAGTTTTGCATCTTTCAAAATCGTATTCCAATTGTTTTTGTGTAAATCAGGCAGAGCTTTGGTACATTCTTTGGGTGTAGTTTATGAAAAATTCGCCGTAGAACACATTACTTACAGTTACCGCCCCTGACCCCGGGTTCCGGGGATTTTGTCCCTCTGCCCTCCCCCCCTCTCGTCAGGCCAGGGTGCGGATTAGGGGGGGGGGGATGGGGAGCTACGGTAAGACATGTTGGCCGGTTAGTCGGTTTTACCAACAACTAGACCCTAAGCAAAAGATCNCTAAAGATCGGTTAGTGAAAACTGTTTGTTACCCGTTGGGGATGATAGCAGATAGTCGAAAAGTGGTGAGAAACAACCTAAATCAAATTAAAAGTCAATATTAACGTACAGAATATTAGTTTCATTCAATTTTCCTTGCGATTCAATCGCTTGAGTTTAACAGACCTATCTTCTTTTCTGCCATTGATGGTACTCCGTCTGTCACAATAGCTGAACATTTCAAGCCTCCAACTCTGAGGATAGTTTTGTAACATCACTGATGTTTCATAACTATTTAAAAATATTTCTTTGTTTTTCTAAAAGCTTTCGCAGGCCGCAAAAATTTGCTTCGCAGGTCCTGTGTGGCCTGAGGGCCACTAGTCGGAAACCCCTGAATTATACACACAGTAGGTACATTTTTTTCTCGTTATGTTAATTCTGAGTCTAAAAATATGAAGAAAAAAACAGAGAAATCTAAGACCTTCCTTTGCATTATGTACAGTTTGTACAGCATAAAACTATTAAATTAAAAACAAACTGTACTAAGAGAACTCTACCGAAAACTTTACTTATTCAGAGTCATGTAGAAGTTTCATTTTCTTCGGGTTTTTTTTTTAGTATTTCCATCCACACGTTTCAATTAATCACTTTATATGTTAAAACAAGCTTCGCAATTCTTTTTTGTTTTTCGTTTGGATTTGAATGTTTCTCAGAAAACGACCTGTTTCATATTATCTCCTCTTTATTTACAATATCCTATGGTAATAAGATTTAGTAAATTTTATCCATAGAAATATTACTTTACTGCTACGTCTTCTTTTAGTTATTTTTTTTTTTGCTTCATTCTCTGTTCTAAATGTAGTAATCTATGTTTCTTGTTAAGATCATTTTATTAATCGTTGTTTACCACTCTAAGTATGGTATTTCTTCTAGTGGCGTAGGGCAGGTTTCTGCCGTTCAGAGCAAATGCCAAACTTGCGGCCATTTCACAAAGAAAATATAATTATTATCAATATAAAATTTTCTACGGAGAAGTAAGTATTATGCTACCAATTTGAGAACTTTCAGAGAAAAAAACTTTTTTTTCAAAAATTTAAATTTCTTTGAAACTGAAAAACAAATTCAAAACATTCCATTCTAATGTTAATTAATGATTATTCAAAACCCATATAATAACTATAAGAAAATTTATTAATTGAATATTATAAAATAATATTATTTAAACAACAAAATTTTACAATATATTAAATATTTTATTCACTGAAGAAAATAACTTTTACCTCAATTTTCAAAACCTGTAAAATTATTTCAATGTAAATAAAAATTGGTATTAATTTCTTTAACCTTTTATTGAAAGGAAATAATAAGCAACAAATTAATTATAACGCTTTGGATTAAGAAAATATTACTATTAAAACTAAAAAAATTGTTAACCGTAATCAAATATTATATTTTATTCGAAATGAAACGAAATCATCTTTCTTCCATTAAAATTAGATTTTCCTTCTTTCCCTCACAGCCAATTGCATTACAAACATCGATCACTTCAGTCAGTTTTTGCCTGCACCCAAGGTAGCAACGTAAGTCATCTTATTGCGTTTCTCATTACTCCTCTGGGTGCGCACAGCAATTGCTCCGCGCGAGTTCTCCACTCCACTGAGAGAGAGTAGCTAGTAAATGGAACATCTTTGCTGTTCGATTCAGGCATAGCCATCGATAGCAGGACGAAACAACAATAATTGAAAAAATAACAAGAAACAATTACCAAGATCGACAAATAACATTTTCGTTTTCATGTATATATAATCTAAATATTACCTGTTCATCATAAAATAATCGGATTAACGAAACGAAATCTCCTTTAATAATTCTTTCTTTTAGAAAGGACTAATTCGACGTACAACTATTGCTCTCCATCTGAGGTGTTTTCAGACGAAGAAATATTTGCAATAAACTCGTAGGATTCATCAAGGATGCGTTAATCACAGGCTCATCTAACTTCAACGACACCTCGTGCAGTCCCTCCACTGAAAAAATATTCTGAGCAAGTCGGGATGCTCTGAATGCGCGGAACAATCATATCCTCGCACTGGTGCAACTTCTCTGACAAATGGAACATCACTTTTGCATTCCAGTTCACACTCGGAGCAACAAACGGAAAACGCCCTTAGTGTACATATTATTGATCTTTAAAAAAATTTAATCAATTTCCATTTAGATCAACTTCTCTCACAGAAGTTAAATTGGCTTAGCAAAGAAAAAATTGCAACATTCCCCAGCTTCTAAAACTTATCATTAATTTTTACAATTAACATATCTAAGAAAGAAGAAACGTTTCATGATTTTTGTGGGAACATGGTTGATTATAATGATTGCATAGCGACTAGCGAATGCGTATTTTCGTGATTAAAGGTAAATTTTCTATACCTCAACTCTTTGGAATACTTTAAAATTAAATTTATTGGCGATGATTAGCTCATAAAAATTTCTCAAAATTTCATTTCAACTTTTTAGTTGAGTCTAAAGCTTTCCTCATTCGCTTTATGAAGGTTATCAAGTCTTCTAACAATAAAGGATTAAACTTTCATTGTGTAACTTTTTTACACAGTCATTTTTACCCCTTTCAGTTAAAACTCAGATGTGTCCAGGTTAAAAATTATGTACAAAATTAGGGTAATATTTACGTTACTCTGAGGAGATTGATTTAATTACCCCATTTGATTTTTAATTTAATTTGTTTACAATTTGTAAAATAGCTGACCCATAACTCCAATTTGGGTAACAAAATTGTTGTCTGGGATAGTAAAGTCTATCTTTCCCATTTTAGGTTTGCTGGATTACCATTTTTGTAAAGAAAGGTGACGCTCTTATGAGGGGCAAAACCATAGCACATACTTTTTCATATAAGTTTCTCTGTCAGTATAGTATAGCGTGAGAAAAAATTATATAGTGAAAGGGTCATTTCTGGCGTGGTCTTCTATATATTGGTCGTCTTCTAGTGTTCTATTCATGCTCAAAGTCATTAGGTGAACTTATTACTGTGCTTTATTTGAAATTTGAAAGTAAAATGAGTGTTCAGAATATTATCTCAAAATATACAGCGACATATCAGTCTTATAAATATCGTAAAAGTTTACGTAATTTCGTTGCAGACAGAAATTGATGAATTTTCGTATCTGCAGTGCGTTTGCTATCCTCCTCAGTATTTTATCATTTTCATATTTTTCATTACAGTTTACGAAAAGTGTATTCTCCGTCTGCTTGGTCCATTTACACTGCTAAATATTATTCAAGAATTTTTAAACAGTAACCTAATGTGTAAGTGTAGCAGGCAGAAATTATTTTACTGCGTCTATACAAACTTTCAAACGAAATACCGCTAATGCGGATGTAATGCATATTAATTGTACTTTATGTGCATAAAATTTAAGCGAAATCGTTGGACCAGTTTTTGAGAAATATTCAAAAGAGTACTTTGACCTTCATGTGAAGCACTCATTATTTTCAAGTACAAAAAAATAGAGCACGTGCATCGCCAAGTAAATTCTACCGTATACACGAAATGCGAATTAAATTGATTCAGCCGTTTACTCAGAATCGCTGCGCACAGACGGACGGACGGACGGACGGACAGACGAACGGACGTTATGCCAAAAACAACTTTCTCAGAATCAGGGATAACCAAAACGGATATTTCCGTGGAAATCTCGCTTTCGAATTTTTTCACGATTACAAAACTTTCTACATACTACGTATATGAGAAAGTAAAAAGCTCCATAATAAACTTAAAACTGACTTATTCTAACTGAACTGTTATTTCTTTTTGAATATCCTCTGAAATGTTACTTACATCATACTATTTGAATTACTTCAATACAAGGTCACGCACTGGTAATGTTATTTAACAAATACATTAAATGCAATATTCTGAAAAGAAAAATATATACAACAAATAAGGCGTAGAAAATTCTAGGCGGTAGATCAAACACATCAAACTATCTTTGTACAACGACTTCAATTTGACACACAATACATTTGCTTGCAACATTCATCGTAAACCTTCCACCAATGTGTAGTAAACTAAAGAAAGACAGCTTGATCATCTACGTCCGCTAGCAATATCTATTGCGTAGTTCCCTGACAGTAACAAGACGGCATGAAAATACAATAAAAAGCGCGCAAACATCCTGGTTGTTCCGCGTTCGACACGAACAAATCGCCGAGGCCAAAGGGTTATCATCGAAACGCGGAGAGTGGAGTGAGGTCTCTCACAGAAACATGTCTCTGGGGAATCCCCGTAGTATTAGTCAGCACCGCCTCTTGTTACCAGCTCAGTCCGTTTATTCCCTTCAACAGGATGTAAATAAAAAAGAAAAGATGCGGTCAGTTGATGGAGATGATGAGTACGTTTACCGATGCGGCCGTAATGCGATGATAGGTCGGAAGCTTTTATTGAAATCATAGGTTAGTGAACGGTGGCAGCGGCTGCCTCCTTGATGCGCAGCGTGGGAGAGCGGCAATGATTGTGGGAGTCGTGAGTTACGGTTGGGAATGCTTTGGCAGGCGCAGAGCACCGTCGGGGAAGCACCCGGACACTGGCGCGCTATCTGATGAAGGGGCAGAGAGAAAGACAACCTGAGCTATTGCCTTTCGATTGAAACGTCTTTCGTATTTCCTAGTAAATCCTGAAAGTAATTATTCCGACAACTGACATTCGTTTACTTTACCATGTCCCCCCCCCATTAATTATTGATCCATGATCCACGTGAAAATGTCATGGATCACCTTGTTTTTTGTCATTAATAAGCGCACAATGTAATGTTTACGTACTTTTCTTTGAAGTTTTATTAAAAGATTAATAATAGCACTACTAGTGCGCATAATGTCGTTCTAATGTCAGTGATAAATTTCTGAAATAGTACAAATTTTTATCCATTTCCCATTAAAGTATAAGGTTGGTCTGTTTAATGTGTCAATACGGGATAACATGTTCTCTTTCGAGATCATGTGTGTTTGCAATGAATTTACAAATCCTCTAACTGACTGCAACATTCGTTAGGAAAGTTGTCAGGAGGAAAAAAGCTATTTTCAGAGTGGCTAGTGATACCCCCTCTCAAAATTCCCTGACTTTCCGTCACCAATGGATTAATTTTCCCTGACTATTATCGCACGTTAACATCACACAAACATTACTTTAACTATTGACAAACAAATATCCTAGCAGGTAAAATCTCATACAAATTAAGAAGTAATTTCATATAAGGAAGTTATGAATAATTCTGAAATCATTCTTCAAAAGTAAAGTGTTTTCATTAAAACAATAAGCATACTTATTGGAAATATAAATAAAACAAAGCTTGGCATTGGACTGACTAAAGAATGATTAAAGTAAACTTAAGCACTGCGATCATTGAAACGACACTGAGATAGTTTAAGAAGGAATTGGTGCTTGTAGGCGGAGTGGGTGGAGTCGTCATGATATTTGCGGTCAGTAAAACTTATCTGCTAAATGAAGGAAGGAGTAGGAGTGGAGGGTTGCCGTCCGCAGTTCCACGCTCCAAAAACCCCCACAAGAAGCTATGACAACGGTGCGTTATATCACGTCTAGAGGTGGGTCGTTGCAACTGGAACTGCCCACGGAGCTTAACAGTCTCGCTGTGGTTTCGTTGCAACGGTGTTAACAGTTCCGTTTGAAACACACTCGCTATCGCGTCAAGTTCCCCTTTTGAACCGTCTCGCTGCCGCGTCGTTGCTAGGGTGCTGTGTTCCTCCCGGAACTGAGGATCTGCAACAGCGCTAACACTTCCGTAAACATTTGAAACAAGTGCTCACAGTTCTGTAAATTGTTCTTATAAACTGCGTAAAAAATTATGTAATGCGTGTATTCAGAAGTTCGGCGAATCAGGTAAGGTTTGGAATGGAACTACTATCAAAGTTAGACCAAACTCTGAAATCTTACGCTATAATCGAAATATTATAGTTTCAAAGTTTAGTTTACAACGGTTCACGGAGAAAATAAACTCGCACTTGTTCCAAGTCATCGTATCTTTAAAATTCAAACAATGACACTCGTTACATAGAAAGATGTCAGCTGAACCGAGTGCAATGGTTCCTCGACTAATCGCGTGGTATCAAGACCATTGTAAGAAACAACCGGTTACTTTCGCTATTAGTGAGGCAGCGCTTCCATCGCTCCATGGAAGAACTCACGGGAGGGTTATTGGGTTGAGCAAGTTACCTTAAATCTAATTGAAGAGAAAAAACCAGATTTTTTATAGAATGTGGTAGATTTTTTAATATGACGATATTTGTCATCGCTCTTAATTTTTTTCCATGAGCAGTGAGCAAATTCCCCGACTATTCCAGAAACAGATACTTCCCTGTCTTCTCTCGGTTTTCCCGGTCACTCGCTACCCTGATTTTTATTTAAGAAGATATCGCAGACAGAGCTACCAGTTTAACAGAGTAATTCCGTTAAAAACACATAGAAATGCATTGTTTTCTTTTTCAGATGGAGACGGTGAAGTCACAACGCGAAATTTCGAACAGACGCCGCCATTGCCCCGAGAAATACCTGGAAGTAAAGGTACGGTTACGATAATAGTTACCTCTCTGACAGGCCTCACTGAACTTTCGCAGCCTGCATTATCTTTAATACATGAAGGCGCTTAATATTAAATGGTCAAAGCTAGGACCAGGATAGCGACGTTTCTTGTCTTCCCTCTTTGGCTGGGAGGCCTAGCACTAAAGAACCTATACCATGATTCGTCGTATGTAATATCTTGTTTAATCATTATTTACCAACATAAATCATATAACATACACATATTATACAAATTTACTTTTCGCTTTTATACGCATCTGCCCGGAATCATGAATTATATATTTTCAGACAATACCGTGTTCTCTTATTTCCTAATACTTTTCATTTTTTTCTTTTGATAAAAAGTTCAATAAATCTACTGTCCTCATAAGGACCTGCTTTACTTCTGCATCTAGTTCATCTCACCCCTAAGATTACATTTGGGAATGGATAATTGACGAAAGAGATGAATGAGGAGTCATCGTTACAAAATACTGCAGTTCTTAGCCACACCGCGTCACTTGCGCCCATACATTCCTATACAATAATTTATTTTTTCAGTCTCCTGTACTAAAACTTGTACAACTTATTTCCTAAAAGTTTGCACCGTGAATACGGGATCGGTCTGTTTTTATTTTTGAAGTACTCGTGCAAAATATTTTCAATTTCTCATTCGGTTTGAGTATAATTTACGTTATCATAAGAATCATATCATATAATCAGTTTTTGAATCACGCTGCAGCATTCAAAATAGTGAAATTTTTGTAAGAACGTAGTATGAATCAATAAAGTTACTAGAATGTTGTTATTGGCAAGTTACTCTCATAGTAATAAGACCATCACGGCCAAACAAATGAAAATTTATGTCAGTGTTAAATTATATTTATATTGTACGAGTAGTATGTGCGAGGCCTAGAAACGCAGTAGTTACCATTCTGAAATTCAAGCATGGAAGGGGGAAAAAAGTGAAATAATTCCAAAATCTTAAAACTGATCAAGGTATATCACGGTATATTTCGTGGGCGTTTCTTCATTTCCTTCCGTCAAATGAATCGAAATTTAAAAATGTCCTGAAATTAGAAATAGCTAATAATAAAATTTCCGCGCATTATTGTAAAAGACAAGTATTAATTATATGATTTACTTAATGTTCGCTATTCCCCAACAAGTGATCCAAATCTCGACATGTGATGTATAACATACTTTTATGAAAAAAAAAACAAAAAACTTGAAGTTCTGAAATGGGATGAGACAAACCTAAAGGACCCTTTTAATTAAAGACAGTGATCCGATTACAGGCATTTCAGTTGCAGCAGACGATACCTTTGAACAGTCGTTAATAAATAAATTTATTGTCAAAAAAGCAGTACAACTGCGTATGACCCTATTAATAAACTAATAGGGGCTCGTATTCTACACCTTCGTTGCATGGACCCTTTACCTTAATAATTAAATTTTCAATTTCCTTCCCAACACCAGTGTTACAAAACTGCACAAATACCGACGATTAATTCTCAATTTCAACCTAACATTGCTTACAGTTTTAGGAATACATGTTATATTGCGAAATTTTCTGGCAGGTACGTGCAGAACTCGAAGAGTCAGTCTTCGAAAGTATACAAGAAGTCGTGCAAATTGCTATCAGAGAACAAAACTGGTGGTTTTAAAAACAATAGCGTCACTTGCGCCCATACATTCCTATACAATAAATATTACAGTGTCCTGTACCAACCGTTTAAGTTTGTACCAGGAATTCGGGATCACTCTGCATATTCTCGTCGCACTACTAAGAATAATTTCACTACCAAAAATATTTCTTAAATGAAAATGTTTCCTTCAAAGTGCTTACAAAATTTACATTTTTAAACAATTATGAAAAGATAATATACAATTTCTATGATATATACAGGAAATGGTTCCCATGATTCTCGCCGTTTCTTCACGTATTAGTAGTGAAGATGTGCACTGCACTCGAGGTCTACATTTTCTGACATTTTGCAAAGCAATGTATGTGGTCTGTGATAAGACCACAAAACCTTTAAATTTCTCATGAATACATCGCAAATCTGTTTGCAGAGCATCGTTCTATTGAATATTTAAGCAATTTTATTTAATGAGTTTATTCCTAGCGAATTGGTGTATTTCGACTATGCATTCTCAAAAATGTTTACGAATATTTTACGATTTGCGGGAATGAAATTTAATTTACTTTCAACATACGTTATCTTGTCATATGATCTCTGAAAAAAATTATCACCAATGAAAATCATTACTCGTAAGAGTGACCTAGCTAATCAGACATGGCATATTTTAAGGAATCTTCACTGGGGGTCCTCCTTCGGTCACAAAAAAGAGTACGATCAAGAGGGGGCAATAAACTTAAGTTAATCTCCGGAAGCAAGCAAGGGATCATCCCATCAGTTCCGATCAAGGGCCCAAGGGCAGCGGTGGATTTAATATTTAGAAGAAAAGATATTTAGCAAATAAGTACGAGGCAATAGTATGAACATGCGAAAACCGCGATATTCTAATAATGAAACTCGGGGTCTCCGGAACTGTTCGTAGAAGCGCTGATCATTGCACCCGCACATCATCCTCTTTCGTGAACTGTTTTCGCAAAGAAAGGCATTAATGCGAACCAGCAAATTCGGTTCAACAATCCCTTCTATGGAAAAATATTTCGAAGGTCATTTGGGCTACAAATTAAGGAAGGACGCACGAATAGTTAACGGCAAGTAGATGGAGCAACAAATTCGGTACAAAACGAACGGCTCGTGTTCTATTTTTTGTCATACTTTGATCCTAGTCAAATGGAAAACTTCAAAACGCGGTTTCATTTGTTGTGGAATAATTATCTTTATTTCTCGTTCCTAAATATTCTGGCAGTCTCTAGCCTTCGTCACAAAAATTCTAAAATATCAAAATAAAATCTACCATAGTAAAGTTTATAAGAAATCATGTGGATCAAATTTTTCCGGTGCGACCAATATTATATTATTTAAGGTGTTAAGAGCGACCATGCGACTCTTTTTGGAAAGTCATGATTGTTTAATGAAATAATATACTATCATCTCCCAACTCTTCAAATAAAATTTTGACTTTGCGGGGTTAAAATTGAATAAAACCATCTTGTAGTTTCCTTATGGATAAAGTATCTGAAGGGACGGTTTTCCAATAAATTCCATGTAATTTCCAATATATAAAAACTATTGCACGTGACACAAATTTAATAACGAAAACTAGACAACTCTTGTGAAACTAGAAATCATTTCCAAATACATTATTACAATTTAAGCGGCATAATTAATGACTCGCGATTTTCTATACAACATAATTCGTAAATTACTGTTATAATGAATTTTTATAACATAAACGAATATATAATATTATTGAAAGTATCGTAAATGATTATGTGATTAGCTAAAGTCTGCCACGCTCATACGTACTATCTAAATTGGAACTTAGTCAACGTCTCAGCTATTTATTTCCACCTTCCTCTCAGAAAAATTGCAAAAAATAATTAAATTTGTGCATATGGTACGAAAAATTACATTTGTATCGTGAAACTAGTAAGCGCATACTTTAAACGCTTCTTACTCTTTTAATCTGTACTCGTCAAGTTTCACCCAGTTTTCATTATAGCGCTGAGTGAAATGCGACGGAACAAAATGCGTTTTAATTACGTAATATATGCTAGACAAAAGGTAAAGAGATTTTTTCTGTATTTTAATCCTCAAAATCATTCCAAGTACGGAAATTTTGTACAAATTAGTTACGTAATAAAAATAAGATTTTTTTAATGTTCTTAACCATGCTAGACGCCGCACACACCACACATGACGTCCTTTGTGTGACCAAAAGTCGATTCACACAATTGAGCGGGTCAGAATTGAATAGCGCATCGAAAGGCCTAAAGACTATAGCAGGTCACTCGTATGCTTTGCGCGCCTGTGAGTTTTGTCTGATGGTTCAATGCAGAACCAGTTGTTTTAGGAAACAAGACCTAGTTTCATTTCTTTCTCTTTGCAAGACACTCCACATTTCAAATCAAATCCTTCGATTTCAATACCAGAAGCATTGTCTATTCCCAACGAGCCGTTTTTAAATAGGAAAAAAGTACGCACGTTTAATATCCGTTTAAGTATATAAACAACGTAAAGAATACAATTAAAAAATTTCAAACATTTTTTAAGAAGAACTGCATCAACAAATACTTCTATTCATCAATACAGAACCCTTCTACTCGTACACTACTATCCCCTGAAACCCTGTATTTCTCGTGGGTTTAGTTTCGCTCATAGAGGCAAAAGAGCACAAGTAGTGCGTGTTTGCGTGGTGTCGCAGGATGCGTGTGGAACGGCACGCGTTTCGCCGAGGGCTCCGCCATGACGTCGTCCAGCCTGTGCGAGTTCTGCTTCTGCATCCGCGGCCGCCAACGCTGCGTACGGCCGCGCTGTCTGCTGCCGGAGGCGGGGTGCGCGCCGCGCTTCCATCGCCTGGCCTGCTGCCCGCAGCGCTACGACTGCAGCAGTAAGCACGCCCTCCACTCTATACTAACCGAGCGTCTCATACAACTACCATTTAACCCAGAACTGAAAAAACGAAATCTTTTGGAATGCGTTCCCCAAAATTCCCTAATCACCCCACGAGTTTTCTCAGAATTTTCCACTTTCCGCCACCTTTTAAAAACTGCTGCCATATTGAAGTTATGTTTGAAATTCAATATTTTCACAACTACACGTCCAAGACACGTAATCAAAGTGTCCGTTTTTTTCAAACAAACAATAATTTTTTTATATAACTCTGATAATAGTTTTAATAGTTTATTATGATGAAAACCGCTTATATACAACACATCCCACAAGGTTCTTTTTATTCTTTTGTTCCGAGTTACCCTAAATTTTTGCCTAACTGCACAGGACTAATTATCCTTTCTTGGTATGGGAGGCAGAGGGGGGAGCGAAAAGTCTCTTTCGGTTCCCAATCACGAATAACTCGTTTTGAAAACACATACAAAACATTTTGTAAAATAAGTTACAGATTTTACGAGTGGACTAAGATATGGATCGCCAAGGTTTATGCATTTCTTCCATCTCGTTCCAAGATTATTTCTGCATACGCTACTGCTGGATGTGATGGCCACTCAGTTCTACCAAGGACCAAATACACTTGCCCTCCTATTGTTATTTGCCCTCCTATTGACTAATCTATTAGCGACGATTGACTAATTAATTTTATAATGAAGTTGATGCTATTTACGCCCCGGAACTTCATGAAGCAGGAAACAAGTTGCCTTTTCTACCTCTCACACGCTGCCTTAACAGGCTGCCACAAAGGAAATGGCCGGAAAAAGAGGCAGCTTAATTATATAACCTACATAGTCTTCGTGGTTTAAATTACAATTTGATATTAAAATTGTATCTCTTCAAGTACATAGAATGGAAAAATGCAACACGTTTCCTTACGATTCTAAGGAACTTAAGTTAAAATGAGTGGACTGTTGTTAAAACTCAACTGGGGTTTTCGGTAAAGTTGCACGTGATGTAGAACGATGTTCAGTAAAGTAATCGGGATCTTAATAATTATTCATAGAAACGATCCTCTTTAACAAATATGAAATAAAAAAATATTTATTTATTTCTTGTGTATTGCCTAAACGCAAATTTTCTTTTACTTTTGTCTACGCTTCAACGGTGCTGCTATCTAGTATAGAATGCTCGATTGCCCAAATTCACTCGAAACGAAGGAGCAATTATTAATCCACCCAGATATTGCTAAGGCACACGGAAATACGAGTAATACTTTTAATTCGAATCGTAAAACAGTCTAATCGATTAGAGTGAAAAAGTTCCATTCCATTCTTACATGAGTGAAATACTCTCATTCTCTAACTAGTTCTCTGAAGTAACAAATGGTCGGTATTCCATTCGAGAAATTAATAGCGTATGAAGTAGCCTAACCCTAATATAAATGAACAGCACGGGGACCGACAAGACGTAGATACTACTCAGAAAATATGAAAATTTCCACTCAATTCAGCCAGTGTGATGTAGTCTTAATTTGTGCTGTAAACAATGACATAAGTTACCAGCAGTGACCGAAACCATGTTTCTGGAAACGATGATTCGGAGACGGGTACCAACCAGGAGGTAGTGTGTTTCTTTTGTAGTTTTATTAATTTAGGCTTTAGAGATCGCCAACATCTGGGTCATTAGAACCCTAGGAGGTAGTGTTATGTGCAGTGTATATTGCAAATATTGTATTTGTCTGAAAGCTCCTTAGATGAAGGACAAGTGTTGTACGTCGAATCAATTCTTTACAAAGGAGAAAAAATTATTAAAATGATAGCTTTCGTTTCGTTAATCCGATTATATTACGAACAGGTAATATTGCATTACATACACATGAATAAAAAAGGCTATTTGTTGAAACATTAGTAATTGTTTATATTATTATTGTTTCGTCAAAATTTGCAGCTAACAATGATCATTCCCAAATCGTGCATCCTGCATGCAGCAAATGATGCTCCGTATACTTGCCACCATTATACCGGTGGAGTGGGGAACCCGCGCGGAGCTATGGCGCATTTCTCCGGTCCTAAAGGAGTAGAAAATGGAAAACGTTATAAATTAGGTATATGAATAGTATTCTCACACAGAAAATATATTTTCGATCACATCAAGAACGACGAAAGTGTGTTACCGATTTTAAAGGGAACAATAATATAATAAGTTTTTCAATTAACTTCGTAAGTTCTCGAGTTTATGCTGTTTAGCTAGGCAACTGAAACACATCGAAGAAATCTGTAAGTTCATATTTTGTCGCGAAACCCCAGATCAAAGTTAAGCAGAGGAATTTAAGCAAAAAGGAATGAACAGGGTATCACATAACGAACTGTAAGACACGTGTTGGGAGAGGACAATTTCGACAAAATCATGTAATATAACGTAAGTAAGCTGTCGCTTAACATCAGGCATACTTCCAATATTAGGCTATTTGTTACAATGTTACTGAAGAGAAAAATATATTTTCACGTACTACAGGAGGTACTTAACCACTTAACATCATGTAAATGTCAATAACTATAATAAGAAACATACTAAACAACGAAGTGCGAAAAAATAGTAAACAGACCATACACAAACAAAAACAGAATCCATTTTTGATTCCATGATTTTATGATTGTATCACTAACAACTACTCACATACATTCCTACAAAAGAGAAGATTCGGAAATATTTCGGAACACGGCTAACCAAGAAACTTCAGAGAACAGATTTGAGATTGATTCAAATTATCAAAAATAATTAAAACCAAGGAGAAGGAAGGATTTCTGCAGAAAGAATCATACTTTTTATCAACAAATACGTTGAATTAGACGTTGCAGACGCCAATACTTCAGCAAATATTTTTTTAACACAAATACTTTTTTTGGTAGATAATTTTCAATATTGGTGAGAACATTATACATTTTCACAGTCAATATTTAAAATCAGTACTTTAGTGAAACTCAATTTTCTTTCTTTGAATATAAAATATCTTTTGAAATAATCAATGAAAATAAATTGGAAAATAAAGTGGAATCAGGAAAATAAAGTGGAAACATGAGAGTCAAAACAAACATATCAAACTCAAAATCAGAAACATTCTTAAGAATCCTTCCTGATGTGTGTCGTGAAGCCTGTAGCACTAATACTGCATCATCTTTATGGGAAATGATAATTTTTATTCACAAATATCTTGTGGAAATTGAATTAGACCCTTTGCATTATGGGACACTAGAAGAAGAATTAGAAGAATTCATATCATCTGTAGTAAGTATACTTCAAGAAATGCATAACTCTACACAAACTATCAGATACAGCCTTATGATGCTATCTAGCATCCAAACAGAAGCTTTACCAAACTTGTTTATTTCTAAATTCCAAAATACAAATAGCAAGCAAAACAATGTTGATGATAAAGAGAAATCATGGGTTGAAGGAATGAGTTTCAGAAAATCTTTTGATGTGATTTTTCAAAACAACTGTTATGATGGAATCATAGCTGATATTTTATATCTGTCCCAAAAGAATTTAAATCATAATTTTAAATACAATAATTTTCCCAACGAAAGTCAAAATGAGCTGAGTTTACACAAACCAAACAACCAGTTAAAAATATCTAAAGAATTTTTTGAAACTAAAAAGCATAACTTGCAATATGCAGAAGATGATATGAGACAATACAAAGATATAACACACAATAGTGAACAAGATTCTGAATCACAACAAATATTACCTTTACCACCCCATCAACTCAAAGGAATTCATTACAAGGGTTTTGGAGTGTTAAAAGAGCCTAATACTCTGAATACTTTTACCCCACTTACAGAATATGAAATCAAATTTGCACACGGCATTCAAGGAGAACCTGATGAAAAAAAGGACTTAAGAAGATACAACAGAAGTACATCTGTGTGTACAACAAACATACTTTCAAACTCACCAGATTTCTTGAAAATCAATTCTTCACAAAATGCACATTTTGAAAACTTAAGTGTTGAAAAATGTAATGGAATCAAATTTACGAGTGACATAGGAAAGGCATACAGGAATTCTGAAATTGCAAGACACAATTCTCCTTCTAAACCCAACTCTCCTGAACTCACTACTAAATGTAAGACTTTTAATAATAAAAATGATCCAGGACAAAATCTGATAACGACAAAGCTGAACTATAAAAATGAGGTGAAAGATGAAATTTTTAATAAAACAAAAATTTGGATTGGGGGAAAGTGGTACTTCAGGGGCACAGAAGGGTTTACTCCAGCATATAATGGCAATAAACATGAGAGAATAATTGCAAAGAACTATGACACATCATTTTCTCATGATACACGAAGACAAGTAACAAAGAGCAATAAGCAAGTTCTACTCCAAGCTACAAGTCACACTAGTGAAACCAATTCATTCAGGAAAATTTGGATTGGAGGAAAATGGTACCTTCAAAATGAACAGGGTTTTAAAGAAGCTTATCCATCATTGCAAAAACAAAACAAACACAATATAGAATTATGTGATGATTACACACAAAATAAATTGTGTAGATTCATTCAACAACTATCGAGAAACCCATACAACCAAACTTCAAAAACATCCAAAATGTTTAATTCAATTCATCATATTAATTAAAGCAACATAAATTGTTCAAGAGAATATACAATAATTTCATGCATGTCAGTGGTAGGGTTTCAGAAAGATCAATGTTCATAATTTTGCATTATAAATCTACAAAAGGAAGAAATGTGAAAGGTCAAGAAATCATTTTTGTAAACTAATTTTTCTAAGCTTATTTTGTTCTTTATTTATCAATACTTATAATATATAATGGTTTTTATATATTTTTAGCTAATTAATCACTTATTCATTTTATACTTATATATTATACGTATTTAGTAATCTGTGGAAGAATTTTCAGAAATAAAGCATTGTTACAATTATTTTTCCTTCATAACCCTTTTCATTTCATAATTTTTATTTCTACAATGCATGAAAAGAGTTCATTGAGTATAGGATTCATAAAATAGTAATATTAAAGAAAACTAAAAATAATTTAATTTAAAGAGAAAAATTAGATGTGTGTATCAATTAAATTTGAATCAGATTTAATGCTTATGTCCAAATAAGAGGAATATAAATGTATTTAACAATTTAAAAATATATATTACGAAATACATTTTATACACTTTTTACAAGAAAACAGGAATCAATGGTGCTTCTATAATTAAAATATGGGTCTTGAAAGCCCTAATAAATTTTTTTTTTAAACAATAATTTAAAAAAACAGATGAGATTTATAAACAAGATATCATACAATAGATCCCTTCTTAACCGGTCTGGTCAGCACCGAGACCCTGGCCGGTTACCTGTTTAGCCAGATAATCTGAGTCTTCTGAGAAAAAATTTTTGTTCAAAAAGAACCTACAATTTCATTGGGTTACCACGAATAAACAAGCAATGAGGTGCCATTACAACTCATTTTATTGTACTATTTGTATGAACAAACACAGTAACGTACATGAATGAACACACACACACACACACAAAAAAAAAAAATTCATAGAAAGAAACACATGTACATAATAATTCATAGAAAAATAGACTCCAAAGGCAAGAGAGGAATCAAACTGGCGAACTCCCTCCCTCTACTCCATTCCGTCCTCCACAACACAAACTGGGCCCTAGATCGGAATTGATGGAATGGTCCCTTGCTTGTTTCTGGTGAGTAACTTAGTTTAATGCCCTCACCTGCAACTACGTTTTTGACAATAAAGTTTATTTATTTATAACACATTGCATATTTTACTATCCAGCAAAGGCCAAACAATCAATGGTTGTGTCACTACCTGCAAGCTATCATACGCTGAAAGAGAAAAACATACTGTTCCACTGGACACGTTGGTAATCCAAGGCCAGTTATAATAATAATAAATTTATTGTCAAAAAACAGTACAGACTGCGTATGACCACGTGGAGGACAATAAACTAATTTACTCTCCGGAAGCAAGCAAGGGACCATCCCATCAATTCCGATCAAGGGCCCTAAGGCAGAGGCGGATTCAAAAATTTCAGCAAAAGTTCCTAGATAAGATAAAAAGTTAGCTGCGAGTTATAATACATATATAATGTCAATATGTTAAGAGGGGTTCTACTGTAAAAACATTGATACAAACATTACAGGCAGAAATATAATTATCAACAAAGTTATTTCAGTTCCTCAGTTATTTGAGTTATTTCAGTTTGGTTCTAAGATACTTTGAAACAGTTCCAGTACAATTTTTCAACGCAAGAAAATATAAAATTCTCAATGGTTTGTCAGCTCCAGAGTGGGTACAAAGTTGCATCTGACTGCATCAAGTCACACTCAATAATAGTCTTTAAGGTTCTACAGGTCAAAAGAAAACTTTTTGTCAATCATTAATATTTTTATGCCAACAAGTTCTACACCTATTATTACACAAGATTGTTCAACACAATATGTTTAATGATCACAACTTTAATCTTCTACACAATTTCCTTTGACTTCATCTTCAATTACAGAATATATTCAGTAACTAATTTATTATAAAAACACAAAGGTTTTGAAGAGTAAAACAAAAAGAAACTATCATAAATATTACCAAAAGATGTAGCTTGTAAATCACTTATTTGTAAGATATATTTTGTCTACTTTTACCCATTTATTTAAGACTTCCTCATATCTATTCAATACATTTTCAGTGAAAGAAAAATTAATTTGGATCTTAATTCTGTTTTCTTGGTTACATAACTTATTGTCCTCCATGTCATATGCAGTTTGTAACTGTTTTTTACACAATAAATTGTTAACAATAGTATAATCAAAAACTTTTCCCTAGTCTAACCATTCTAGCGAGACATAATAAATAACATTGTTGACAGGTGAAATGAATGCTACAGCAGTTACCGCAACCACAACATCACAACCACCTGAGCAATTGCAAGGTAAGGAAAATGAGAAAAAGTTCAAATTCCAACAAAATAGGTATGCCTAACTTCAACCCAATTTCCATACTCCTTTTGAAAGTTCTGTATTTAAAAAGGGATTTTCTACTTACAAAAATCTTTACCTTTACACACAATTTTACAAAACATACAGAATTGTTAGACTGTAATGTTCCTCACAAATTTTAGGAAATAGATGTAAAATATGAGTTTTCTATAAGGAAAATTGTATTCTGTTTCAATAGATTTATATGAAAGAGATAAATAAAATCTTGTTTATTGTATTTAAATTGAATTTATAATTCACAATAACTCTTTCCAAGGTATTAATTTCTCTCTCTATTATGTTCTATTAAAAATCCTGGAAATCTTAAAAACAATTATAAATAATTTTTTTAAATACTATTAGTGACAAAATTACCCCCTATTATAATCCTACAAAAAACAAAAATTCACCCTACTGTAGGCAGGGGTGAGCAATGAGACTAAGATATCCTGAGAATAAGATGATGAGAGTAAGACATATTATCCTTGTTTCAAGCATTGCATTGATAAAATAAAGGTACAAAAAAAGGTGACACTTCAGTAATTCACTCTCAACAAAAATTAATTGCCAAAAAACAGTAGATAACCACATAAAGGACTCACAGGAGCAAGCGAGGGACCATCCCATTAATTCTGATCAACATACATCAAAGGAAGTGGAAAAGAAAATGGAAAAGATAGGGGCTTTTTTAGAGTGTATATTCATGCTTTGATGAAGTTGATTTCAGAAGAAAAAATTTTTTTACATGAAATTTGAGAAAAATTCAAATGCATGCATTCAAGTACTTTGTATTTTAATAATGTACAATAACAGTTGAGTGGAAAAGTATAAAAATATTTACATTTCACAATATTAATTCTAGAATTTAGGAAATATTTAATTGGAAGATAAAACTCATTAACTCCTTTGCTTAGAATTGATAAATTCTTTCACATTGTAGAAGTAGAAATATTTTAGCCACAGGTTCAAAGAGATTCATTCAATCTAGTTTGATATATCTTTTGCAAGGAAATTATGGAGAATGAGCTGACTATGCCTCACCATGGAATCAGTATAAATTGCATACATACATTCAAACAGCATGGTGTTACCTTAATTAGTTTGTTATAATAAGTGAAAATTTAAAAAAAACTCATTTCACTCACATATCTTTAAAATCCAAATTTCAAATAATGTTTCCTTAGCAAATTACTGCAATACACAGTGAATTAATGCAATATCCCATTTAAATTTCAAGTTCATTTGGTTAATATTTTTTCTACTTTTGATGAACGTGTCGGAGATTAAGGACAACAAATCAAACATCTTCATTCTTTTTCACACACTTAAAGTTGAAATATCTTTAATTCCAGAAACTGGTTTTTAGATATTTAATTTAACAATTTCTTACAGAAATAGATTAGTTTGTGAAATATAGCATACCAGAGAAACCCAAAAATAAATATTTAAATAAAAAATGTTTGTTTGAATACATAAACCAAGATAATATCTCATTTACTTCATAAGATAAGTGGTTGAAATAATGGATTTTATTCATAATATGTCTTGAATAATAGTTTCCAGCAACAAGTTCATGTAAACTTTTGTTTTAGGATCCAAACTCTCCCTCGCATTTATATATTTGAAATGGTTATGTCCTTTAAATACTGAAGTGCCACCAATACTTTAGATTTATGAGATAGGGAGGATGACACATCATTAATAAAACAAAAAGAAGGGACTAAAATTGAACACTGAAAAACTCCAGAAGTAAGAGGCTTTGTTTTTGAAAGGAATATAGAATTAGGATTATCTTCATAGATTCACAATGTACAAATTATCTGAATTATTTTCTTTTATATTCTGAAATGCAGTACATGCATGCACATTTTTAAGTTTAAATTCTGATTGGGTCTGAAAGTATAAATACTAATAATACTAATTAATAAACTTATATTAAGATGAAACTGTCTAATCTATTTATTTTCTTATTTCAGGTTGCATATTGGATAAAAAGTGGTATATGGATGGTGATATGGTTCGGCCTAAAAACAAAAAACATTGCGAAAACTGCTTCTGCATGAAAGGAAAAATAGATTGTGTTCCACTCTCATGTGCTCCACCACTTCAAGGCTGTCAACCTATTGTAACACATGGCGACTGCTGTCCAGCTATTTACAATTGCAGTAAGTTTCCTCCTGTTTCAAATTACGTGAATGAATTTAACATCACACATTAATCTACCTAAAAACAAGAGGGTTGACAGAATGGGAGAAAACTGATCCACGATAAAGGATAAAATACACATTTTGGCTAAATGAATATTTCTGGGAAGTTAGTGATTCCATTAAAAAACAAAATATGAGTAACAATGGGTACCAGAGGAAAACGAGCGACAAACACAAAACTTTCTAGGTCAGAAAGTAAAATTTTGAAAATGGACACATAATTAAGTTATGCATGCACTATTTGTGTTATTAGATCCTAAATTGCCCCTTTGTGGCTGGCATAGATTAATTTTATTTTGAGATAGAAATTTCAATTTCTGTCAATACTCAATATTGTTTCCTATCTAACAAGGAAAAATGTTTCAGGTTCCAAACCAACGTTGTCTCCAGATATGCAATCAGTGTTAAGCAAAACTGAAGGAATTTCCAACTTACAAGCATATCAGGTGCATCATTAGAGCAAAAATTTGAATATATTCAGTGTATATTAAATAATATCATCCATTACAGAGTAAGGGAAAGTTTAAAAAATATATTTCACTTTTTAGGATAATCAAAGCAGCAATATTTCAGCAGATCCAAGTGGACACTCGTCTAGTTTATCAGCAACTGATTACAATCTTCAATCAGACTTAACAGCTAATAAATTACAACTCCTTTTTGAGGGGAGAAGCCATAGAGAAATGCCTGGTAAAGAAAACACAACTGAAAGCATAAATAATAAAGTCTCACCATGCAATGTAACAAACAAACAAGAGGAGACTACAGAAAGAGCTACAACATCCACAACAACAATAAACACTACTACAACATTTGAAGAAGGGGTATCAACAACGTACACTACTACAACAGAGATAACTACAACAGAAGTAACATCAACTCAACTCTCAACAGAAACTTCTACACAAGTTACAATGGATTCATCTACTTTGCCCTCAACAACATTAAATGAAAATACAACCACCGTAACAACAGAAACTGAAATGACTACAGTAAACACAACTACAACTCTTGGCAGCACCAACGCTGTGGAGACCACAGAGGATACGAATTCAAAGGGTAGTACAACATTGAATGGAGAGGAAACAACAACAAATGGCAAACCACGAAATGAAACAAAAATTCAAGAAAGAATTGCACCCACTGAATCAATAGAAGAGACGGGAACAACCTTCATACATGATGTAATTACTCTGAGACCTGACAATACATTAAATATTGAAACAAACAGAATCACAACTGAACAGAATTCACCAATACAAACTGATTCAACATTCATGACATTAATACCTACAACTGTGATAATGCCCGAGGAGCTGGATGTCGTTAATATTACACTCCATAAAAATGTAAGTATAGTAGAGCAAGACAATACCAGTAAGACAATTAATGGATCACAACAACCAGTAAGAGCAATACCAACAGAAATAGAAGCAATTCTCAATATAACACAAAAGAAAGATGAAGATTATGAATATGATTATAATGAACCATCATTACCACCATCTCTACCAGGAGTTAGGTAAGAGAAACAATACAATATTTTAATGAATAAATAAGAGTATTAAAAAAATAAGTCAAGACCATATCCCTTCTAAAGACATTTTAATCTTAAGTATCACACTTAAAATGAAAAGCAAGTAAGAATTTTCTGACACCAAGAATCTTAAAAGTATGTAACATTCAGTTAATCATGGACAATCAGAAGCAAATAATTTGACTTAATACATCTAAATAAAATATTATCATAAAAGTAGTAGTAAGAATTAAATAACTTATTCACACATAGATAACATGATTATTTTCAGAATTATTCCCTTTGTGGCAGCAGATGCAGTGGTAGAAGACAAAAATTCACCAACCGTGTACCCAAAAGACAAGCATCGGCCAACAGACTCACCAATATTCTATGAAGTGTCACATCCTAATTTATTTTCACCACCAGTGGAAACAGAAGGTAATGATCAATAAGCAATTTATTTAATTCATTATACAATTTCAAGTCCTTGATCAAATAAATTAACAATAGAATACTAAAATTTTAAAGTGCATTTTAATTGTTCATTATAATGTTGCATAATGATACAACATGATTTATTCTCAGGAGGATTTGTACCTCGAGAACCAATACTAGATGGTCCATTCTACGAATCGAAATTTGATGGTCCATACCATACAACTGGAATTAATATACCGCCCGGACACATGCCTTTAGATATCACATCAGGCACGATAATGCCTCCAGCAATAACGATTCCTCCCAAAAAGGAAGACGGTATGTATTTCCTAACCTAAAAATAAAGAATAGTTCCGCGACAAAGGGAAAACGCTATAAACCATTTATTTTTTTTAAATTTTGTTTTCAAAAATGAAATGACCAGATTCACGGACAAGTAATAACAGGAATTTAAAATCTACTTCATTAATAAAAACATTTAAATACTCGTTTCAACTTACCGACCGACGATTGGGTAAATACGTTTGCTTATTTCCGCATAAATATTCCTGATTTTAGCGATTTAACCACAAATATGCACTTTGTATACATTACACGGACACAACTTTCTCGTGGTACATAATTACGTTATACGTTACATGCTTTTCAAGTCAAATTCCGCGGCGATACTGTATACTTAAAATAATCTCGGCAGAGGTCGTCAGTACAGAATTCGAGGTGTCGATCGATATTTTCGATGTATTGCGGACCTTTCAAATGGACGAACATTAGAACAAAATTTCAACTAAGCGAAGAACATCGATCATAAGAAATATTTATCGTCGAACACGGTACGAATTCTTATTTAACGCACATTACTTTTAATTAATGAAAATGGTTCAAAATAAGTCATCTCCATCCATAAATATCCAACGCTAATGTATGATTTACGGTATGCACAAATATTACTGTAAAAAAAATTTTTCAAGCTAGGGTGGTGGTACAAACAATACTACCATGGTAAAATATAACATAAAATGACCTAAAAGTCTCTGAATATAATGGAAAATCATACTAATTCTGATAGTAAACGTAGAAATTGAAGTACCATGTAGTCACAGACGAAAGGTCTCTCGAACAGATAAAAACAATCCCATCTCTCTGTGAATGGAATGCGACTTCCAGTCAGAGCTAGAAAACATCAAGGGATCGAGCGTAGGATTAGGGAAGTGTCAATAGTCCAAGAATCTTTCCACTCGGTCAGTCCAGCCCTTCTATATGCCGGCACTTCACTTAGCGTTGCGTATTGGTGTATTTGCCAACAAAGCCAAGAATAGATGCGCAAATTGTCTGTATTCGAAATATTTGCTCTACTGAGGCAAATACACAAACACGCGAACATCTGTATCCGTCCTCTTGTCGGTTTTTAGTCGCATATCAAAGGACTCAAATAAGACAAATATTTGCGTGAAGCGTCCACACTTGGTTTGCGTATTTCGCTAGTTGTGAAATCGAGAGTTCGCGCGCGAGATTGAGATTTGTTGATATTCTGGTTCTTTACGATATATTTTGACTTTTCTTATTCTACAATTTCTTTAATAAGAGTTGGGACATTTGTATGGATAGAAAAACGAAACAGTATAAATATTCTTGAATTATAACAAATACACCCATCATTGGTATAAGAAAATTGCGGCATTTCGTATCCGAACCATGTGAGGATGGCAGGTTTGTGATATTTGTGAATACGTCAAATATTTGGCCAAATACAGCGAATACGCTACACAAATACCGCAACGCCAAGTGAAGTGTCAGCAATAGACGTATATACCACACACACACACA
>NNCF01126477.1:280996-305890 GCA_002313205.1 Laupala kohalensis
AAATAACACTAAATTCACGATTTATTGTTACAATAAACACGCCCCTAGACAAAACCTAGAGAACCTGTATAAGAAATCCGCCTCTACTCGAAGGAAAAACGGAGCAAAACCCGGGCCAGGATGGGGCTACAGAATTTATGTACACAACCGTGCCAAAGTTGAGTACACATAAAACTAAATTAATATAAGCTGTAAGACTACACAATCATGCAAGAAAATAGTTTTTGAAATTGTTATAAGTTATTTAAAAAGTACTACAGCGTGATAAAGTACAAGACGGATTTAACTTTTATTAAAATCAATAAATTCTTTTACAATGTAGAAGCACTGGTGCAGGAGGTAGTTTTTAACCGCGGACTTTAATAGATTCAATTTCACAATATCTTTTATATTCTTGAACAGAGAATTATATAGAACGGTTCCCGAATGATATGGTCTTTTTGGCAAAGAGTTGTTGACACTCTAGGGTGATGAATATTATTGCTATTGCGAGTATTGTGTTCGTGAACGAGACTGTTTCGTATGAAGCAAGGGTGGCACTTCAGTAGTTCAGTCTTAACAAACACGACCGTTTCATAAATATAAATGCAGGGAAGTTGTTAGTAACACAGGAAGGGGGATTCTAAGAAATCATTCAAATATTTTTACAGGAGGTTCTTTTACAAACTGGCCATAGTCTGTTACTTTAAGACAAACACTCTTAAATACACATATTAATATTACATAAACAGATCTACTAAATGGATATTTACAAATTTGAAGTTTTGCCCCCCAGAAGCTATTATACAAAAATCCCCAAGTTATACAGAATTACTTAAATATAACAAATTTGAAAAAAATGTAACAAATTTGAAGTGCATGATGAATTTACATTCCTAGATCACCGAGTTTTCGGTATCTACTTGCAAAATACAAATTTTCCAGAGTGCAACTCAGGCCCCTACTGTATGGTGATTCATATTACATGCTTGTTATGATCTTGAGACTTCCCCGTCGATACTGGATTCAATAATTCATTGATGCTTAGTTGCTTCCAACGGATGACTTCACGAAGTCACCTCTCGTTAGTAAGCTGAGTTGATCATATCACCCGATGTGCTGGAACTGGAACTAGTCTGTAATGATAGTACACTTATTAGTATCACAGTGTCGAGTCACACCGATGAATGTTGCTGATTAGGCAGTAACAACTGCCTCCAAAAAATGATTCGCCTTCAATAAGGCCTTGATGAATGTTGCAGTATAACTGCTTCCGTTTTTAGGCGGACAGAACCTTCCAAAATATAGTTTGCTTATAAATGCAGCATAATGTTGACTCCATATGCACTAGCCATGCTATGTGACTACGGTCGTAATCGTCACACGCGATATACGACATCGATGTAGTAGAACTATACGATGAGTAATTTCGCAGAGCGAAACACGAGCTTTTATACACTCGTAGAAGGTTCTGGAAACAAGAGGGGATGCTTCCAATTTAAGTGGGGATTATTCCATGGAGTATGCATTGTGAACTTGTGCTGCCACCTAGCAGTAATGATAGGCGAGTAGAAATGTAATGTTCACAAAAGAAAGCATTAGTGCTCTTGCGGGCACGTAGGTCCTTACGAACTGAAATGGTTCGTAACAAGTGATAAGATATTTAATTCCTTGAACAAAGGTTTACAAGAGTTTCGGGGGTGAGATTTACAAATTATCCGAACTATCCTCTTCTGAATTCTGAAAGTTTGAATACTCTGACCGGAATTGCCCCAGAAGGTAATGCCGTAACGTAAATGGGAGTAAACGTTTGCAAAATATACGCAACGGGAATGTGTTTTTGAATATTGTCGAAATTTTAATTATAGTTGTATTAATATAATATCTAACATTTTAGTTACAAGACATTTAATGGAATATTTATACAGTCGGTGAATGCAAATATTACACAATTCAACGGTTTGACATCATTGTAATCCTTCGTCAGGTTATAAACCTTATGAAAAAAAACAAGACGAAATTGTCGACTTATTTAATCCCATTATTTTTCAAAATTATAATCTATGATCATTTATCCTTCTTCCTTCTTTTAGAGAGATGTTTATCTAACAAACACGAGTATCGGCATGGTGAATTACTTGCTCAAACTGATCCATGTCTGAGATGTATCTGTTACTATGGAGAGGTATTGTGCCAAGCAACGAAGTGTCCTCCACTGAAACCAGGGTGTCGAAGACTCAGACATAAAGATAAACGATCTTGTTGTGGCCGCCTCGTTTGTGGTGAGTCTTCATTTGAAGTTTCTTACATCTGAACGAAATTATATAATGGAAGTGAAAATAAAAATATGCATTGTCTCAAAATGTTTTTGTTGTATTTGAACGTTAAAAGTGTATTTAATCAATGCTTTCGCAACCAATCAATCCAAACTTAATAATCTTGCATGCATTGACGATAAACAATTATCTCAGTTCTCAAAACCTTCCACCTTTCTTAGTTAAAGTGAAAAGGAAAACGATTATAATTTCATTTGTGCCATTTCATTACAGATTAATTACGTCATGTTGTTCTGTGTGTTTGTGAACGATTTCATTACACTTACATAAGTACGTTTGAGATTTTTTCGCTAGGGAGTTAATTTAAACCTATAACTAAATGTCTGTCTATGATTATTTCACCTGAAAACGATGTGATATAGCCTCTTTGCTCGAGGCAAAGATCTCAGTTACAGCGCGAGCGGTTAGAAGAGTTTCTGTGATGATGTATTTCAATGTCTATTGTAGATGAAAAACCTTAAGAAAAAATGTTGTTTAGCTAAAAAATGTGGAAGAAATCGAAAAATGTGTCAGAACATTTTAAAAGTATTCTTTATTGTTGTTTGTTTAACATAAGACCTAAAAAGATCGGAGAGGGGACACGGAGCTTTGGCTCATCCATCATCTTTAAGCCACAAATGTAAAGCGGGAAGTAAACTGCTAATTTATGTCGTAGGTGACACTGGAGAATCCCCAACGGTGGTGCTCGATGCAACTGTTAGACCAGCGCTGCAGCCACCGGGACCTCCGCTTTTGGGACCCGTTGTGCCTCCAATTACTGTAGCAGATGGTGTCGTCACTCCAGACCCCTTCCGCGACGTCATTCGCACGGAGAAGGCTCCAGACCTGCCAGCGCTCATCGGCGACATCATGCCGTATCTGCTGGAGCGACGGACAGTATCTCCAGCGCCTCCCGCCACGTCCCCAATGCCACCCGCCGCTTCTCTTTCCAGCATCTCCACGCCCACCTCAGCTACACCGCCGTCTGTCACAACTCCAACCAGAGTCACGCCGGTAACTCCCGCCTCCGCTGCCTTCTCAGGAACTTCGACACTCAAAACCCAAACCACCAGCACACAGACGATTACTAAAGTTCCAAACATAACCTCTACAGTCAAAATATCTACGACACAAACTACGACGATGTTAACCTCTCCGCCTGCCACTCTTTTGACTACCGAAAGAATTTCGACTACGACGATGTCTCCTGATTCCGCTGCGCAGAAGAACGATTATGACGTCGACGACGACGATTCAGAGTTCTCCTTCGACAGTGTGTTACAGTTCTTGTTTTCAGGAGATTCTACTACTAAACCTCCGCTGGCAAAAACGACTAAACCGCCGAAACTTACAACTACCGCAACCACTGCTACCACAGAAACGATGACCACGCCAATAGTGACATCTACCCTGACTCCAGAAATCACTACCAATTCCACATTTGGTAAGGATACAACGGAACTTGATTCAACGAACACTACAGTGGACAGTGCAGATGCTGCAAGCACGACTCAACAGTTGTTGGAGATCTTCAATATATCTCTTCACATGACTGGCGACACAACATCGTCTCCAAGGACATCTAGTAGCGGTTTAAGTGGGGCGTTAGGTGGCAATTCCCTGGGAGAGATCCTTGCGGATCCCGGAGCGGCTTCGGGGCTGCTCAAACTGGCCGGGTGTAATATTTACGGGAGGATGTACCGTGTGGGCCGCATCATCTCGGAATTGTCCGGGCCTTGCCTCGAGTGCATGTGTACAGAAGTTGGTGTTCAGTGCCGTGCTCTTGAATGCTGACGTTAAGTTGGCCTCGATATTTTTCTGTGTCAAAAAAAACTTTCGAGATCAAGTGTTATACAAGCGCGCTAATAGACATGGGAGAATGAAGTGTTGACTTTTTTACCTTGTGTGATGTGCCGTCGATACATTTTTGATAATTGTGGAATAATGGTTTAAATCACTTTCGTGTTTTTGCCATTCAGGATTCCCCTGCCCCCCCCAAAAAAAATTGATATACCATTAAACGAACCTGGGAAACCAAGTTGCATAAAATTAAAAGTCCCTTAATACTCTTACAAAGAACAGAAATTAAATCCTGTTGTTAAAGGAGTACGTTCTTTCTACGGAATGTGCAAGGTATAATTCTGTTTTCAAATTAAAAAAGATTAAAATGTTGTATGAAGCAACGGTTAATACGAGTGTCTCGAGATGTTTTACGAGTGCTCAGAACTAAGGAATGATCCTACAGTGATGTGAAAGGCAACGGACTCAACAGAAAACTGCCATTCCGGCATTGTTCTGATAGTTCGGGGAGATGGGTTCAAGTTAGAAGTCAGAATTTGATAGATGTTGTGAATGTTATTTTAGAGCCCAGGAACAAAAATGTTTTATTTAAGTGTGAGTGGTTATAATGAATGCAAGGTGTTTAATTTGTATACCTCTTAACTTGCACTGCTTTTTCAGAGTTCATTTCCAGATATTGGAAGAGAATACTGGTTTATCAGTATTAAAGGCAACAACCAACTAATATTTTTTTAGTCCAGTCTTTGACTATTAGAATGTTAAAATTCCTCTCCGATTTGAATAAATTAGTTCATTTGAAGTATAAGTGAACCACAAGTACTTGAAATTATGTCTAAAACTAAGCTTTACTAAGACATACAATTGAAATGCAGATTTCGCCAAAGATAGGAAAACTAATTAATGTATTCAACTATCCAATTACTGGAGCCAAGACCACCGAGATCCGAACAGAGCCGGGCCCCGGGGCACACAACGGGCTTGCGGGCCCCCTTAACCCACACGGGGTCTAGTACTTGTGTAGCAGTGCCCCACCCCTCTCTTTGCGTGCCACAAATTTACCTTCCCACGCCCGCGATTAATAATTGGACGGCTGGCACCCGGAAGATCAATGACGTCACTCATTGTGACGCAAATCTGTCTTCTATCCACCTCTAATATAATAATAATGCGAGAATTTAGTATTCAGAGACAACACTTGTAAAATATAGTTCGAGATTATTTGCGTGCACAATTGTTGTGGATGGAAATAAAATATTATTTCCTTGTTTCGAGGTGGCAGATCCCCCAAGCCCGTACCCCAGGGTTTCCTGCCCCCCCTCTGTCACACCCTCTCGGTGGGCATATTTAGAGCTGACCTCTCTATTCCTTCAACTAACTGCTCTTCAGAGAAATCCCACTATCATTTACATTGCTATAAAATCAAAAAATCTTTCATTACTTTCTGATTATATTTCTGTTTAAGGATGATAAATACAATCATATTTTTTTACGTGAATCACACTTTTACATTGTCCCATTACCATTATGGATGCTCTAAACATCAAATCTCATTCGCCATTTATAAAGTATTATTTGTTTTTACATTACATAGTTTAGCAGTCATCTTAGTTATGGGATACTGTAGAAGAATGATTCATATTTTGTTTTATTTGTCAGCCAAAAATGTGCCATCACTTTAATAATACAAGATTAACAGTTAATTTCACAGCTATGTGAACTAGAAAAACTTATTCTCTATTTTTTGTTTCTGACCTTGGGCAATACTTTGCCTGCAACATATTCATTACATTCTTTCTCATAGTCCAATCTTTAGTCTACTACGGCATCATTTGGCTACCAGTGTTCGCACCAGAATTCCCGTCCCCAGACGCTCATCTACTACATGATATATATTGCTTTGCATTTTCCCCTTACTTCTTAATTTCATCTCTGAGTAGGCCCAACAAAGTCACACACAGTTTATATTTGTCTTACACTCTTTCATCTTCAATCATCTCATCCATTTTTTAAAAAGTTGTCTTCCCATCGTTCACCAAGAAATTAGTGTTCTTTCCTCTTTCTTTCTTGTACAAGTCACAGTTCCCCACAGTATGATGAATCATCTTATCTGCTTTCCCAGTATTGCACATTATCCTGCTTTCCGATTTTTCCAGAGATAAAAAGCTAAAATTTCCACGGTGTATACATTTAGGTGAAACCACTTTTAATTCTTGCTTCTGAATTGCACATCTTAAATACACTGGAATGTCTCTCTCTCCTTGGAACTACCTGCCATTGTTATCTCATGGCTCTCTCTCTTTGTATTCCCAATAATTTCCTTTTAATATCTCATGGTTGCAGTAAAAGAAGATCTGTTATTGCCAACATTCAGCTGAGTTCCAAACAATTCGAAAGTCTTGTCCATATAATAGAGTAGATAAGGATGGCTGATAGTCCAAATGGCAGTTTTCCTATCTATGGCATAGATTACACATAGAATGATAGCTGGATTCAAAATCATTTCTAGTTGTCAGATTTACTGCAGCGGAAAAGTAAGGTGTGAAAAATTTAAAACCCTTTCAAGCCCAAACACTTCCAATATCTGTAATTTTCTCTAGAATAAACTCTGGCTTATTCTTTTTTTAGAGAACTCACCCACCGATATAATTTTACACTGAGTGCAGTGCACAGCAAATACCACAAAACTTATACCTCAACTCACTCATAGCTGAAAACAATTACAGGATTTTACTTTTACTTTAAGCCACATGTACACACACATTTACAGTTTACATTCAGCTTGTACAAAGTTCAACATTTAGTTTCATTTAAGACTGCATCACTTATTTCTCTTCATAGTAGGTTACGTTTTTTTATATCATTTGCTTTTTACATTTAGATTTTTGTCATTGAGAGTCCATAGTCAGCCTCATCTTGCTTCTAGACTAAGGAAAAATATATTTTATTGATCTAGAGACAGATATAATTAAAGAAGAATCCTACCAAACTCCTTTTAAGTATGTTAATTTCTAATTTAATTTTTGTGGATATTGTGAAAAGATGTTTATTTTCCAAATTCTTTAATTATTTTTTCTAATTTCTCTTAGTGGCAGGCATTGCTCTCTCAATGAACACCCCAATGTGTTTCATGATCCAAAGTGTTGGTTAGTTTGTAAGTTACATTATTTATATTTTCCAAGGTGATTTTGGCCCAAAGAGAAGTGCCAGAAGAGGCTGTATAGAAAGACTATTGTCCATACTAATTTTATCTGAATGCACACAATTTAATGGTGCTGATAGGTGCTGAAACTTTCATGAATATTGTAGTAGAATGGGTAGGATATGCTTCTAAACACTGCCAGAATGGAATTAAGCTTGGGATGATTGGGCAAGAAACCCACAAAATAATTTGAAACGTATATCTCAGAAATTATCTCTTGTGGTTTTTCAGAATCATAATCTAAAAGTAGCATAATGAAAGTACAAACAAAATATGAAATATTAATATTAAATACCATAGGCATTTTTATCAGGCAGCATAAACATTAATGAGTATTTCCGATAAGAGTATGAATTATGTAAGTACTCTTGATGCAAAAGAACCTTTTCTTTCTACAATTAGATAAGATTTTAGATAATGCATTGAAAATGAAAATATGGGGAAAAGAAGCTTAGCTTCTGTGTGGTTGTTGAAATTTGATAATTAAAAAAGTCAGCAGTAATAATATTTTCCGAGTATTCATGTTTTACAAATATTTATTCAGAACAAAGACAACTTTAGCACATTGATGATGACTATAATGATAATAATAATAAATATTAACAATTTCTGATGTACCATGTGCTTTTGTGTTAAGCTTCAATTTTTATAATTCCAAGTTATGGTGTACATGAAATAAGAGTAAAACTTAAAAAAAAAATGTATTTAAAAAAAATAATTTTGAGTCAAATTAAAATATCCAACAATTTTTCATTAGCATTTTTGATTCATTATCAGGGGCATCATTTTAATTTTTTGTTGGGGGTGGGGACAACCCTCAATATCCAATAGTTTTCTTAGATTTTGTTATTATTTGGTATTTTTAGAAACAAAACTAAAAATTAAATAACAAAAAATATGTCTCACATCTATGTAATAAACATATTAAAAATTATTATTTAGGCATAATAGTTACTTCGTTGGGTATTCTTCCATACTATAAATTCTAAATAATCAATCATACAATTTTCTTCTAATAAAATGACTGACTAGCTAAGACACTGCAATGTAGTTGGGTATTGTTCACTTAAGAAACAATTTCTGCTCATTGGATGGATTTGTAATTTTGTATACTTTTCATCTGTGCTATGACATCAGTGAATTGCATTCAACCCATTTGGTAAAACATTAATTAGGATTCAATATTCATTATGTAATTTGACTCTTTTTGATGCCCCTGCTCATTATGAATCTCCCTAGTACTTCCTCAAAATCTAAATGAATTCTAATTTCTTGGATTTGATTTCACAGCCAACTTTTTCCATGCCTGCACATAACTGCGCTCACATTATAGCAACTACGTTGACTTGTGCGTATAAGTATTCAAGATTTTGTAACACTGTTATAGTGAGAACAATTTCCTTGAAATGTGAAACATCTTGATATTTGTTTTGTTCCAGTAATTATAATCATAAACAAATCTTTTAGATTTAGTTAACAGACTATCATTAAAACAATTTGAAACAATTAATTCTCTATTAATTCTTACAATCTATTCTAGAACACTTCATTATTAAATAATTGTGCTACATATGAACAGCTATAGTTTTCATAAATGTAATAATCTATACAACAGTTACATTTACACATTTTGACTGGCAGTTGAACATTGTATAGTACAGTAATCCATTAGCAGTGTTCAAACAATATTTTCTTGTAAGTTTTACTCAGTTGTCAGAATTCACTGTTCAAAAAATTGAGGAGCTTGGAACAAAATCAACACTTGTCCAGAGTTATAAATTTTTCAGGATCAAGAAAAATATGTCGGCCTTTTTTTATTCGCATCCCTGTTGTCTTTGTTCACAGTATTCTGTTTTGTTCTGAATACTATATCTTAGTTCAACATGATTGGAGAAAAAATGTATTCAGATCAGAGCTCCAAAACTGACTAACCAAGTTCTATTTTTGTAACAAACTCCTCAATACACATTCATATACTGTCAAATGTTTGTTATTTTGAATTCTTAATAGTATTTAGCTTCCATTAAATAAAGTGAACTTTCATTAAATTTCCTACTGGGCACTTACCTTCTTTTCAATGCCAACACCTCAATTAACATGGAATGTTATTGAATGAGTTGACTAATGTGAGGTTGAAAAATATAATACTGAGTGACTTTGATACATAGAAACCTATGGTTAGGCTAGTCGAATCACTGTCTATTAATTAAAAACCTTTTCTACTGTGCCATAAAATTTTGCTCAAATCAAAATAGCGCATTCCTTTTCCAATATTTGTAATGGAAAGGAGAAGGAACATATCAGTATTACAATAAAAATTATTTTAAAATTACAATTGATCTATTAATAATAAAACATTTTACACAAAAAAAAAAAAAAAGTGATGCTATAGGAATGAAGAAAACAAATGATGTGAAACAAAAATTAAGAATTTTTGTTTGAATTAATTTTGAGAACCATTGGAAGAAATACCAACTTTTAGTTTTTAATTCAAATTGGATTTCAAATTTTAAGATATTTGTTTCTCAAGTTGAAAAGTACTTCAGACTTATGTTGTTCTTTATTTACTTCAAGACCCCTCACAACTAAAGAAAATTTCTGTTAATATCAACTCAATGATTAAGAATATTTTATTTAATAAAACAGGGTAGATAATAGACTAATCTTGCATAAAATAAAAAAAATCTTTGTGTTAGTTCATAGCACTATGCAATGCAAGTATCTAAATAGTTTCTACTTCAAGATTGACCAGAACTTTACATTTCATTATTACGTTGTGAAGACAACTGATCTGTGAAAACATATTTTTTACTTACTTTATATTTTTGGCACAATATTTCTCTTTACAGATCTCTGCAGAAAGTTCAGGTTTTACTCCATCAGAAAAGTGTACACTTTATTGAAAGGAAGCCCACAACATAATTACTACTTCACAATATACTATATGTTTTCTTTGATGTGTTTGTAGAACAGTATCTCACTTTCTAGTCAGTGAGAATTCATATTTAAAAAATTATTTTCAGTCATTGGGTAGTTTAGTAATGTCATGTAGCAAAATTGTACTTCAAATACATTTCTGAAAAATTGATTAAAAGTGGAAGAAGTTTTAGTTTTTATACTAAAACATCATTAGTCACACTTATTGTGAGAACATCAAGGAAATATCATTTGCAATTATATAATAATGTAATCAGGAGAAACAAACATTAAGCAATTATTTAACTAAATGCTAATACTTATAGGTAGATAATACTAACACTTATAGAAAAATAAATTTTCAATAAACCAATTTTCCTGGACACATTGCAGAATTTTCAGTTTTATCTAAGGAGCTTTGAGTGTATTGATGAGATGATCCCCTTCTTGCCTCATGAGAGTAAAGAATCTAATAATCCTCTTTAAGATCATATCTTTTAACTGTTTTTTGACAGTGAAGTATCATAGACTTTAACTGAAAATTGTGAAACTCCAAAACTGAATTTATTACTAACATCTTAAACTTAACACTAATTACTTTTTATCCCTACAGATAAGTAAAATTTGTAAAAATTAAACATCTTTAAAACTTAGGCTTGGGAAGAACTGTAATTTTATTGTAGAAGCATCAACAAGATGTTGAAAGCAAGCAAAATTCCAAATATTTCCTCTCAGTCAAAATCAAATTGAAACTTCATTCATCATACAAATATTGTTATTTACTCAAGCTACAAGAAAAGAGATATCCTTGAAATTCATTTATTTTCCAGAAATACTACAGGTATTGGTATTTTTCCAAAGCAAATTTCTAGTAGTTCAAGTAATTTTGTATTCAGATTTCAAGCAGTTCACAATATCAGGAGAGGAAAGTAATTCTGAATTTTGCATTTCCATCGCACTCCACTAATAACATTTATATAACAGTAAAAATTCTGAAAATTCATTAACCACTATCAATAAGGAAATATTTTCTAACAATCCAGTCTTGTACTCACTTTGTTTTAATCTTTTAATACAACTAAAAGAAGAGAGAGTTACATTCATGTGGTCATACACAGTGTGTAACTGCTTTTTTGATGCTTAATTTATTTGTTTCATGTATTTCTTTCTTTCTTTCTTTTTTCCCCATCATTTTGGATGCATTCAGTAATATGAATTCAGTTCAATTAATAATTTATATGAAAACTCTAAAAAATATAAAAGGCATACAACTTTAATGTTTCAAATTTCTGCATTTACTATATTTGTTTAAATATTTTTTCTTTATTTTATGCAAATAAAAATTGGATTTAATTAACCCAATCTTTACTTTTTTTGAGATTAAAAGTTTCCAAATTTCATGTTTACCTTGAAAATTCAAAGGTAGTCTTTCTTTATAGTAGAACTAGAATTTTGAAAATTCTCAAATACCTGACACTGTTCAGTTTTCAATCATCCTTTTCATAAAAGTGAGAATAAAATTTTCCCAAGATATGTTAATTTTTTTCCAATATAATTATAGGTATCTACATTAGATTTTCTAATTGCTATAATAAGTCAAAACAAATCTATTTTTTCAGAAGGGTTCATAGTGTAACTTAGGATAATTTTGCTGTAATTTCTAATATTTATGCTGTTTTTATTTTAAATATTTTAGATGTGGAATTGTTTAAATCTAAAATGTATAAAATTATAAAGTATTTTTTTGCTACAGAAATAAAATGATAGTCTTGCAAATCTTTTTAGTAATACCAAATAAAGACTCATTACTTTTTATACAAGTATATGTTCAATATTGGTGAGAGAAACAACAAAGTACTACAGCCCTAGATATTGGCACAGTCTTAGTTTGTTGAAATGGAATGGTTCACAGACTTGAGAGAATTGTTGCCTGGGTTTATTCAAGAATTGTATCCTTTGTACAAATAAAATGATAAATTAGATTCACTGGAGATAGTGTACATTTTTGCATTTAACTTGTGTGAATGATATATTCATTTATGGATAATTTATTGGTTAAATACTTTCCATTTACAATTAGTTTCTTCTGCCAGATTGGAAATAATTCAAATAGTAAGCGAATGAAGTTATTTTTGTAAGCCAAGATCAGATATTGTTTTAATATTACCAACATTAACAACTGAGGTGCCACTATTCCTTCAGAGAGAAAGGTCACTCGTGGAAGGGTATTATTTTTGCATTTTCTACGACTGAGCCACAATATAATTTTACATGTAAAAGTTCAAATCATCAAACCCTTTGAAGATTTTTCAAGAGATAGTTTAAGTTGAACTTTAAATATTACTAAAGAACTGAAGTGCCCATTAACTCATACATATTGATGAATGCTCAGAAAAACAGAAAATAATGATAGCATCAAGAGCGAGAATCAAAAATCAATGCATGACAGAAGAGTTGGGACACACGTTTCAAGTTTTGGAAGGTGGGAAGGACCAAGAAATAGAGAAAGAAAATGTCTATAATGGTTCAGTTGTTTTTATAAGCGTTGAGTGCTAAAATTGTTTAAATATTGTAATTGTTCACGCAAATAGCATAGACATTAAAGTAACAATAAAATATTAGAATGTACAGGATAGATTTATTTCTTCAAGGAGACAGGAAAGCCATCAATGATTTTACTAAATTAAAGTGACATTTACCAAAGAAACCTGAACACACTTTCAGAAAAACTGAGATAATTTGTATCAAATGTAACATCAAGAGATTTTCATAATGCAGAACAAAGACTAACCTGACAATGGAATTCAAACGGATATAGTGGGAGTATGAGAGTGGTTAATACCCTTTTTTGGTGATGGGGGCAGTACTGCTTTGGTGCAGGGAGATACACAGCTTTTGGGACAATCTATCATGGTATTAGAGAGAAACTATCATGCAGGCCCAATTCTGATAGTGTAGTTTGTACAAGTTTCAAAAGAGTGAAAATAAACATAGTTATAAACAATATGTGTTCTTTCACCCAGTCCCAGCTACCTAAAGTGTATGCAATAGAGTCTTCATCACCATTCTGCATTTAAAATTACAAGAATTGACTCGAACCACCACTAATGATAGGAAGGGTCTATTCTATATTAACTGCTGGGATGTGAGAGCTCCCACACTGTCAAATTTGGCACTACATCCCTGGGCACAATTGTTATGAATAACACAATTTCCTATACTAAAATACTGGTGAATGACTTCTATTTGTGGATAATTTGAAAAGATATTGTAGCATAATAAATTTTTTGAATTTTTGAGCAAGTCTTCTGTGACAACCCGGAAGGCTTACCAGACCTTTAACTAAATGAGCAATCAGGCCACCAAAAGTTTACTCCAAGATTATTACGTATTACTCAATTCATATGTAGAATGGCAAAACCAACAAATTTATGATGGTATATTTGTCCATCCGTAACAAAATCTATCCCATCACTTTGTTAAGATGGATTTCCTCTTCTAACATTGTGCTCTTTAGAGTGAAAAGTACTGGGAGTTCCAATAAAATTTCTTACCATCGTAAATCATTTACATAAATTTTTAAATCCAAAATTGTATGATGGTAGAAGAAGTTGTAAGAACACACAATTTTAATTTGTGTTGAGGTAATTTATAATGTTGCGTTGTTCTCAAGCCAATGGAACAGAATAATTAGGAGAGCATAAAAATAGTTCTTACAGCACTGCTCAACCCAGACTACATTAAGTTCTGTAAAAAGAATTAATAATGTCATAAATATTTCAATGTTTATCGACTACTTATAACATATCTTGGAGAGAGCTAATAAAAAAACAAAAAATTGTGAGAATTGAAATGACAAAATGTAATTTAAAATATTTCAAATTGATTTTGTCTTATCATTTAAATTTTTTGTCATAAATAAACACTAGTGAATAAAATGTAACTTTATTTAATTATAAATCATTAACCAGATTTCCCTACATCAAATTGTAAAATTAGAATTTTATGAATTGAAGAATTTTAATTTCTAGCATTTCATGGCAAAGGGACATCTCTTTTAAATAGCTTTTGCAGAAATTAGAGAGAGGCTTTTTGGCATTGTTTTATGTCATTAAATTTTGAAGTCTTCATAATATACAAACTTTCAAATAATAGAATTTACTATGCAAATTTCAAATAGCAAGAAAGAAAACTTTTTTGGTGGTGTGAGTTTTTGTGAATTAACTACTTGTAATGTGTTCAAAAGCTCTCTAGTATAATTTTTTACATGATAGACTTTACTGTGCATTTAGGTATTTAATCCTGACAGAGAGCAAGTTCCTCTCTAAACGTTAAATTTTATCCTATATCAACATGAGGGAACACTTCTAGGTGAACAAGAAGGCATAAAAATTGTCAATAAAAATAAGTAGAAAATGACTTTCTTTGTCATCAACAAACAGGCACCAGTATTTTACCATGCTCAAGTACTGCTAAGGAATCATTCAAGTAAAATCATGTTAGCATCTTTACTGATGGTAGATGCATCGATCAACATTCATTACATGAGCACTTCTATGATAACTCTTCTTGCTTGAATTTAAAAAAATAAAAATTTAATCCATTAAAAATATTATCCTGTTCCAGAGTTTTATTTTGTTTCAAGAAGTGTTGAAGATATGGTTTGATAACATAGTTAAGTCTGAAATTCAGTAAATTTTGCTTACATAATATTTGAATAGCATTTTTCATTTTCCCATTTAACTTTTAGTATTTTATATCAACCAACTAGGGATTGAAACAGGTCACAACAAATTGATTTGGCACCATCACACAAAATTAATATGCAAAATAGTGACTAAATTAAGTGAATGTGTGCTTTATTTTAGTAATCGGTACTAGAGAAGATATAAACTTCAGTATGTTAGAGCAGTTATAAATTATTATCCCGCAGCAAAAACAAGCTAAGGAAAGAGGAACAGTGAAGAGAAAAGAAATAAAATGGCAAACTTTAATTATCACAGAAGAATTAAAATGGTATTTCAAATTTGGTAGAAGTCTCATGCCATTGATTTCCATTGAACATTTTCCCCAGAAATGTATTAGTATCCTTTACTAAATATTGTGAAAATAACATCAACTGACCTTAAATTTTCATATTCTTCAAAATGCAATTTGATTCAATTAGTCACAGGAATGATCTAGTTTCCTTCAATGTTTAAGAATTATGCTGTATCGTCAAAGGAAGAAGAAGAAACTTTTAGCATTTTACAATTTGTAGAATTAACAAATCTGAACTTAACTTTTAGTTCTACTGAGTATTTCATTGTAACTTGTCAGGTAATTGTGGTTCCTCATATAATTCAACTTTTTGGCACATATAAGAGATTTGAGCATTATAAAACATAGAAAACATCAGACAATTTTCAGGGTTACCCCTTGAAGCAAACTTTTACCTGTTTACTCCTTCTACGAGTTTACCAGATCACTGAGCTGAACTACCCTCTTCTCGGCACTCTATAAACAGCACACATGTTCTTTTAGCATCCATTTGGTGGCTGTCATGTGAAATATTATTCAACTCTTCTATTAATTCATTATTACAAAAAGAATACTCAAAAATACCTCTCACAAAGCACTAATGAACTAATACTAACCAGACATTTTATTATGGAATGAGGGTAAATTGTTCAAAATTATGTGGGTCTTTATATTTCGTAAAGTTCAAGATCTTTGTCTATTTCTAAAAGGTTTTGTAAGGTCTGTGTATAAATGGAAAAAATCCTGCTGACATACAAAATTTCAAGAGACATTTCTGATGTCTTCTGTTACATAGCAACAGAGATAAAGACAACTACAAAGTACTAAAATGATAGTTGTGATCAATTACATCTGTACAAAATACTATGGAACAGCCGTTTCAAATAATCTGGAAATGTTGTAGAAAACAACTAAGATATAAAATTTTACAATATGACACAGCTCACAGCAATTCAATTAATAAAAACAATCTTTGGTCATAACTTTATGAGTCTTGGAATCATTGAATATTTGTCCAACAAATGTTTGTTACAGTAGGAACATACAAGAATATGAAATGTTACTTAAAAAATTGTTAACATCAAGTAATAGATCTCTGACATTACAAGAAGCATTATATGAATATTACTTTGATAAAAACACTCAAATTTATATTTTCTTTCTTGTGAATAATAAAAAAATGTATCCCTTACAGAAAAATATCATTAATAACTGCTGAGATTCCAATAGCTATCCACATCATTAGTATTTACATGTGGATGATCAATAATAGGCTATTATTTCTGAAATTTTTCCATCAATGATTAAAGAATAAGTACAAATGGTCCATAGAGTAAAGGGAATATTGAGAAGTATGTGTAATACCGAAATAAATTATTTCAGTAAAATTAGAATAGAATGATATTTGCTAACATGAGTAGGCATATATTACCCTAAAGTTTCCAAATAAATAAAACCCACAAGAAACAAAATAAGCAATTTAAAGGATACAGAGTACTATAAGCAAATAAATTATTTAGCCATCATTGACCCCTCTTAAATTCATAAATTTCTTTGGTAAAGTCAAGGTTTATCAATACAGATCAACAGCTCTGGCCCCTGTACTGGTTACTTTTGGAATGAAAAAACTGGGGTGAAATTTCTGTTTTATTGTTTGAACTCAGTAAGTTTTGATAGATTAAATCTCAATGACAGGTATCCAAAGTATCACAAAACAGATTGATCCAGTTTGATAGAACTACTCTTTCCACTGTAAGTGCTAGACACTTAAAATTTGGGAAATTCTTTCAGGGGTATTAGGTCAAGTATTATGTTATTCTTACATATTATGGTATTCCATGTGTTTTCAGTTTGTTTTAATTTTACTATGTATTAATGCACTGCAACCAGTTTCCTTGTAGTTTTAATATCATACAAAAGACCTGCGAATTCAGTATTTCATATTTGGAAAGTGTTAATCCACACCAGATAACTTTTCCTCAGAAAAAAGAAACCATGGTTGTATGTACAAAATAATCAGATGATGGCTCAAATATGAATAAGAATACTGAATTTTTTTTTTGAAATTTAACAATTTACATTATTTATATTCAATGATCCCAAAATTCCTTATCTACATTTTGACACTTAAAGAAATGTCAAAATACCATTTGCTTCTACACTAAAGTTCTTTAACAATAATGCACATTTATAAATTTATTTATTCATTCATTCTCACATCAAAGTCTTCTCAAATGTATATTTACAGCACAGCAAGTGATATAATTACATATCAATTGATAAGTTAGAGAATTGATTTGTGTTAGCAGCTCTCATTACTGCCTTTCATCGGTGGCAAACTAGCATTTTCTTCTATAATCCTCCACAATAGCCTGTCTCGCCAACTGAGATGAGCGAACACAAAGGTATTCAAACATATTGTGCCTTACATTATTTTGAAGTACAAAAGACGATTTTCAATGAACGTTCGAATACTCCCGCTGAAACACTGTCGGTTCTTCATCACTCTACTAGAGTGCACTATCATAGTACCTGAGATAGAATCACTCACTCTAAGAAAGAGTGATTCATATAGGTGAACACAGCAAAACGTGTAGTATTAACCTCATAAAAATGGCGAATACTTTGAATTCTTTGTTGCCGAAACAAGTTAAAAGTTGTTCCGGAATACGAGATTCAATTTTCGAGTCAAACGAAAATTTTGTACTGGAGACCGCTAGGAGTGCTTGGATAGCTTCAAGAGCCCGCAGCGGGTGCAGTGGGGAGAAGTGCGTTACTAACGATGGCAGCCGTGAGTCCGGCGCCCAGCAGCGCGGCAGCTGCCCAGCGACAGGCGCGCAGCCATGGAGCGTCCTCTGGCTTGGCAGTCTGGCCGTGGAACAGCAACAAGCCCAACAGCAATCCAGCTACGGCGCCGCTGCAGTGTGCCGCCAGACCCACTCGCGGACATACGTTACCGAAGGTGTAGTGATGGTGTAGCGAAAAGGCGATGTCCGTCAGCGCCAACACCACTACAGCCACTGTGCGGTACACTTTGTATCGAATGGTTGAGAAATTCTGCAACAAACGAATAACAATATCGAAGTAGGAGTAATGGTATACGTCGTGTCTGTAAACATGTACTAGACTATAATAAATATTCGGGTCATAACTCAGAGGTCAATAAATCACATTACTGAATTGGTCGTTATATTGACTAGTTCAATCATAACAAAACTTTTGCTATAATGATAAAAAGAAAGCCTAAATCACGAGTTAGGTGATTTTAAATGTAATACTTGAAAGAATTCCACAAAAGTAAAATCAAGAACAAAAAATTGTGAACACGTGGAACACCTGATCTCCATAGTTTTTATTTCGTTTCTTAGCAAATTTCATGAATTGAAGTATATGCATTCTAAACTCATGATACATAATTTGAATATATTACTTTAATTTCCAAAGAAAAATTGGTAATGATGACTTACCAGTAAAATGTTTGAAAGTTGTGAGATCAGAAGCGCATACACACCGGCCGACGCACCCACTATGTACAACTCAGGCTCCATCATGGAAGTCCCCAACGAACCTGCAACAAGCACGGAACATTTCAAATACAAGGAATCAAACATCATACCTCGATAGTGAAAAAAATTACAATCAAGTTCGGCTTTCGCGAACGAGTCATTTTCAGCAAGAGATTATTATTAAGTCGTAATAGGGGACTCACAAAGTAATGGAGATTCAGCTAAATTTCCCTTGCTATTTGCGCAGTGTCTGAATACACCTCTGTAACACCACGTGATATAGAAATAGACATATAAATTTTCGGAAACTATTTTTTAGAGGTAATAATGTTTTCCGATGAACATTATAATGTTTTTATTATATTTGAGTTTTTGGAATAGTTTTAGACATATAAATAACAATGCTGTAGGCCTTTCTATCAGTAAGAGGTCGGAAACCTTTTAACGATAAATAATAATGCTATTCCTAGTGGAATGTGAGAGAAGGGAAACTTACTCATACACCAAAAAATAATTGTTAAAATCTTTTTTTTAAACAAGTTTATATTAAAAAAGTACTGCAATAATAAATAAAAAGAAATGTTCAGTAAAACTATAAATCAAAAAAATATAACAACAAAAAAGTCTCTTCCTTGGTCACTTACAATAGGTTCAGGTACTTAAAAGGTACATAAACCTAGATATTTTCAAAGCATGAAATATAAATTTAAGACAATATAATGTATGTACCCTTTATGAAGTTATACTTTATTTTCAGTTTTACTGAACATTATTTTTTACATTTTAGTTCAGAACTTTAAAAATAAAAACTTGTTTCAAAAAGTTTTTGAGCTTATTTTATACATTTTTGTGTTAGCATTTGTTTACATATTTGTCTTAATAACTAATCTTGCTTGTTCATACGCAATATCATAAATCTAATAATTGACTCCTAATCGAAATTTGATGCATTCGTGCCCTTAATGCATTCGTGGCTTGCTGAATGAAGTACCGCTTCCCAGAAATAATTCGACGATTGTAAAAATAATACATTTATTGTCAAAAAAGCAGTTACAAACTGCGTATGACCACGTAGAGGACAAACAAATTTACTCTCCGGAAGAAAGCAAGGGACCATCCCATCAATTCCGATCACGGGCCCTAAGGCAGAGGCGGATTTAACGTTCCAGCAAACTCCTAACAATAAAAACAATTCGGTACGTGTCATAAAATTAACAAATCTACAAATTTGTATTTAATAAAATACAAAAGCGTTCTTTGAGAAGTACGTATTATTATCAAACAATAGATTATTCGGGAAGTATTGTTTACAAATCGTATTAAATGACTCAATTTGCGATTTATGCCGCCTCTAGGCAACAACCTAGTGAGTCTGTATAAAAAATTCGGCCTCTACGTGAAGGAAAACCGGAGAAAAACCCGCTACACGATGGGGCTACAGAATTAATGTACACAACCGTGCCAAGGTTGAGAACATATAAAACTAAACATATATGAATAATAAGGCGCAATGCAAGCATGCAAGAAAATAATTTTGAAATTGTTATCAGTTATTAGAAAGTACTATAGCAATGGCGTGATAAAGTACAAAACGACTTCAACTTTTATTAAAATAAATAAATAATTTTACATTGTAAAAACACAGGTGCAGTAGGTAACTTTTAACAGCAAATTTGAAGAGATTCAATTTAATAATGAAATAAATAAATAAATTTATTGTCAAAAAAAGCAGTACAAACTGCGTATGACCACGTGGAGGACAATAAACTAATTTACTAATGCTTTTTACGCTTCCCGAATGATATGACTCTTTTTGGTGAAGAGTGGTTGACACTAGTACGATGAATATCATTTCTATTGCGAGTATTGTGTTCATGAACATTGCTGTTTTGTATGAAGCAAGGGTTGCGCTTAAGTAATTCGGTCTTAAACATAACCGTTCCACAAATTTAAATGCAGGGAAGTGTTAAAATATTTAATTCCTAAAAATAAAAAAAGGATTACAAGGGTTTCGGGGATGAGATTTACAAATTATCCGAACAATCTTCTTTTTGAATTCTTAAAGTTTGCACGTTCTGACCAGAATTGCCTTAGAATATAATGCCGTTTTGTAAATGAGAGTAAACGTTTGCAAACTACATGCAACGGGAAATATGTGGGACTACCAAAATTGACTAAGATTCGGAATGCATAACACAATTTACTTAATTTGGAATTAAGATTGTCAGCGTGACAATTCCATTTGAGATTGTCTTGAATATGGAGACCTAAGAATTTTGTATTTGTAACAGTTTGTAATTGTGTTCCGTTTAAAGAAAGAGAAACCTGGGGTAAAGATTTTGTGATACTATTGTGAAATGACAGACACTGTTTTGTCAGTGTTTACAATGAGACGATTGCATGGAACCAAGTCGAAAGGTTAGACAAAACTTTTTGAGCGTTGGCGTGTTTACATAGTACATTAGTGTCATCAGCAAAAAGACCCATTTTGCAATCTGATGTGGATGATGACATGTCGTTCACATACATCAAAAAGAGTAGAGGGCCGAGAATTGAACCTTGGGGAACTTCGCGAGTAAGTGGCTTTGTTCCTGAAAGGCAATGCAGAAGTACTTTATTTTTAGTATAAGATATTTCGACCTGTTGATATCTATATTTTAAATAGGAAGTTAGCCATTGATGTGGAAGTCCACGAATTCCAAAAGATTGCAATTTGGAAAGGAGAATTTCGTGATCGATAAATATAAGATTGTAATTTTATTGTAATTTATAAAAAAAAATATGTGTTAGGCATCGTAATATTGCATTGTCAACGAGTTTATATACGCATGCGCAATTTCAGCTTTATCGAATAATCGGAAGTGAGTTAAAATCATATTACAAGATTTACTCTAAACAAACACACTAACACACATGTGAACTCAAATAAATGCTTGTAAAAACAGACAAGAATAAAGGGAATAAAAGAAGATGGAAGACAGAATGTAACAATACCTCGGTATCGATGATGGGCACGGAGAGTAATAAATATCTAATAATAAATGAATAAAAAAAGAATTCCATAGGCGAAGACTCACCTGCTATACCGCCGCCGACATAGACGAGCGCCGTGCGTAGGCGCCCTTGTTCCAGCTCCAACGGCGTCGCCAGCAACAACTGGATGGCCACGTTAAGGGCCAAGTGCAGCGGGTCGGCGTGCAGCAGCATGTACGAGCAGAAGCGCCATAGCTGCAGGCGACGATGCGGGTCGAAGAGCAAGGCTCGCTGCGCGCGCGGTCCGCCCCACACAAACACACACACCTGCAAACATGACACGAGACCTCTTCATAATCTATCCAATTCATTCTGATTGTTGTACATTTCGTATTTTTATTGTTGTGAAATAATTCTCATAACGCCGAGGCGCGTGTTATACCTCAGGCAAAGCTAAGTTGAGGCAGACGATACAGCCCTCTTGCGGCTAAAGGTTAGCGATCACAGAGATGACGCCCGCTGTATTTATGCTCAGTGCACGGACAGCAGACGTCGTCTCCGTGATCTCTAACTTTTGACCGCAAGCGGGATAATTCGGCTGCCTCATCTTAGCTTTGCCTGGGCATAGTAATGAAGAAATTCCGATGAGAGAGCTCTCGTTCACTTCATAACAAAAATATAAAAAACGGGTAACTACAATGACTAATTCTACATCTTCCATTTACGAAACCTTACGCAAATGCCAAGTTATTCAAAACACATTAAAAGTGGCTGTGCAAAATCGACAGTTATTACAAAAAATATTTATTTTGAGTCACCGGGTAAAATAATGATGAAGGAAGAAATATGTTAACTTCGGCCACATATGAGAAAACGCATCTAACATACCCTACACCTAAAAAACCCTCGCTATTCCAAACAGGACCCACAGCTAGGAGACTAACGAATGGAGCAATGTTCATATCCCTTACGGTGTAAGATTCCTGTATTACACTACCGTAAGGTATTTTACACTAATATTCTGGTTAAATCTTATGAAAATAGTTTCCGATTTTCCTTTAGTTTATGGCGATCATTGAGGGGATCAAATAGCTAGATCAACAATTTCCCTCCACTTCTAACTGAGGCAAAAAAAAAAACAAAAAAAAAACACACAGTTTCATAGCGATCGTCACAAATATTTTATTATCTCTAGAAATCTACTTAAAGGATCTTCGAAAATCAGAACCAGAAAGATCCTGTGGAAGTGAGACATGATTATCGTATTATTTCAATAATATAACAGAAAGATGTCTTTATATTGCAATCTCGGATACAACGGGTTATATTATTATATTCACTTGCAAACACGATTAAAATTAGATTCATTTCGAATCAAAACCGTCGTGTTCCGAGTTCATCATAAACACATGTTATATACTCAACCCTGCCAGGGTCGTGTACATTAATTCAGTAGACCCATCCTGGCCCGGGTTTTTCTCCGGGTAGAGGCGAATTTTTTATAAAGACTCGCTAGCCTCTTGCCTAGAGACGGCATCAATTAAAATAATTATTAGCGAATTTAGTGTTATTTATTAGTTACGAATAATCAACAATACTTTCCGAATTATTTATAGCTTGATAATACTACGTACTTGTGAAATGACTATTCTGTTTTATTAAATACAATATTTGTTGGTATTTGTTAATACTATAACACGTGTCGATTTTTTTTATTGTTAGGAGTATGTTGAAATGTTAAATCCGACTCTGCCTTAGGGTCCTTGATAGGAATTGATGGGATGGTCCCTTGCTTGCTTCCGTAGAGTAAATTAGTTTATTGTCCTCCACGTGGTCATACGCAGGTTGTAACTGTAATTTATACAGCGAACGCAATGATATAGGAAGGATCTGAACTAGCTTAGGGAGGCCACGCTTGATCAGTTCATTTCGCTTTTCATATTATTCAGTGTTTAAGTCGGAAATGTAGTGAGTGTCGAAAGCATAAACAATTCAACTCAGAGTTTAGGTAATACAATTAGAGCAGAGTATTATGAAAAGTCTGCTCTTACCTATGTCTCTAGTAAAACATTATTACACAAAGCTAGGTGATAAAAGAAACACAATTGCTTCGACAGTTTATTACACATTTGTACTCCACGAAACAAGATTATTGCGCACTTCCTTAAGAACAATTCCATCCTCGTGGCTTTAGTCGTGTGTATCTTTTGGATTGAAGAGAAGGCTTGCCTCAGAACACGTATGATGAGTCGGTGTGAGGCCGAGCGTATAATGCAACGCCTCAAGCCCAGAGACGCCTCTTCTGCCCTAGTGCTCCATTACTGTATTCCACATGCTTGGCTCCACAACTCCGTATCTCAGAGCCTTCGGCCAACATGCCCTTACGAGGGTCGAGTCCAAAGATACAGAAACGCAGAAAGCTGCTTGCCAAAGCTAGTTCTTAGCGCTTGCGACGAGTGTTAACCAGCTTCTTGGTATGGACACTTAAGAAGCTGGTTCACATCTTGAATGGAAAATTCGTACTTGATTGACTGTTTTTTTTCGGGTGTACTTTGAGGTTATACCACGGAAATATTATAATTAATGCAATTTTCAAAAATTTATTAATAAATATTATTAAATTCAGTTCTTAAAATGTTTTAAAAAGAAAATATTGTTAAATACTCTACCCCGACGAAAACGGATGTTCGTTTCATCATTAGAGAGTTAAAAACGTTTTTAATAATTTGTGCTTTTTTATAAATCATTTCCAAATAAGATAATCTTAGAAGAATTTGGCATCAGCAGGCAAAACTACGAGGTAGCTCATAAACGTAATAAAAACTATTTCTCGCCACGAAACTCCAAATCAAGCGCTTACAGTCAGCGAGCTAAAACCCCCTTCCAATTCATGGCGCTGGTGTGCACAGGCAGTATAATTATTTTTCACGCACAGAAAACGCATTATATTGCTCTCTCTATTACAATATTTCAGAGGAATATCTTAAGCAAGATCTGAAATGACCCGGGTTAAAGAATGTGAATAGTCAATTATTTCATCTTTTATTCTTTCATTCTCGGTCCAACCCTAACGTGATCTGCGTCACTAATCTTCACTCTCGCCGTGTTTCTCTGCCTCTTCCTCTCTATCTATAAATATACAGGATGATTATAATTAAAGTTCAACTTTCAAACCGCTGTAAAAAAA
>NNCF01126477.1:312961-332215 GCA_002313205.1 Laupala kohalensis
CACAGGTTCTCTAGGCTTTGTCTAGGGGCATGTTTATTGTAACAAGAAATCGTGAATTTAGTGTTATTTCAATTCTTATGATTTCTAAACGCTATACTCAGAATAATCTATAGTTCGATAATAATTTGTACATGTAAAATAAATTTTTTGCGTTAAATTACAAACATATTGACATTCTATTAGTTTTATAACTCGCAGCTAACTTTTCATCTTATCTAGGAATTTTTGCTGAAATTTTTGAATCNATTGATGGGATGGTCCCTTGCTTGCTTCCGGAGAGTAAATTAGTTTATTGTCCTCCACGTGGTCATACGCAGTTTGTACTGTTTTTTGACAATAAATTTATTATAATTCAGGAGGATTTTAGTGGGTATGTGTAACATCACAACCAAGATATTCTACCCGTTTGTGAAATGTTATTTTTAAGCTTTCGCTGAAGTGGGAGCGTCATTGAGAAGCGAAGCCGGATGCCACTGATTAGGAAAAGTGATCATTCATTGTGTAGACCATCCCCCTGCTTTTCCGGGAAGGAGGGTAGCAATGCGCTCGAAGAATGCCGGCCGAAGTGTGTGAGCAATGCTTGCCTTTCCTTTGTCTTATAATATTTCTGGGAAGGTACATTTGTTCGTCATATCTGACCGGGGCGAGGCACCTTATGGAATGTAAGCTGTATTATGCTATTTCTGTGAGAAGGACTTGTTCNGGGCGAGGCACCTTATGGAATGTCAGCTGTATTATGCTATTTCTGTGAGAAGGACTTGTTCTTCATGTGTACCGAGGCGAGGTCGGAAAAATCCCTAAAGAAAGAATGTTAATATGTTATAAATGGAAAACTTCCACCGGATGATGAAATAATGGCCATCCCGAGAAGGACGTTGGCAGATGTCGTCAACCGCTCGACATATCGGTAAAGACACAGTGTTCTGAGAAGCTGAGGGGTGACCAAGATGATTTGGAGTGCTCATTGCGGTAGCGAAGGCGTGGTCACGTGACCTCCGCTTCCGTATATATTGGGAGGATTGAAGATCCTTGGAGACTTTCAGACTTTTACTGTGTGTTCGGAAGTCCGCGGATTACTGAGATGTGACCTGGCTAGTATTGGTCGTCAGAATTAAGAATTGCTTAGGTAATTCAATTACATTGCTATTAGGTGCAAATGACGTAACTTGTAACAGTTATTTCGGGATAGCAACTTGTAAATTTTGGAGATTCGGATGATCTAGGTAGATTTCCGAATTAATTGTTCACACCAGTATTCATATCTGTGTGTAATTGATGCTTTCAGATAGCATTAAATGTGTAATGACAAATTCATACTTGTATTTATGATCTGAGTTTGTAAATACGCAGAATTCAATTTGTATTAAAGGAATATTTTATTGTTATTACACGAGTGTTTAATTGCTTGGGAAACCAAGCTGGTGGCAGCGATCTCTACCATAAGGGTTGTGGTATTTATGCTTGAATCCCGTTTCTACCCAGAGAACCCACACTGCATCTGGGCTTGTCGTGTGGTGTAACAGTATGGCTGAGTCATTCAGCGAGTCCCACACGCGGGGAGAGTCATGTTGGCTCTCCGTAGTGCGTAACTGTATTTTCCCTAACTGTACAAGTTTTAAGGGCTCTAATGACCTCGATGTTGACGAGCCCTAAAGCCCCACAAAAAAGAAGAAGAAAAAAATCAAAAAAGTATTTGTATTGATCTTTGATTGACTTCTACATGCTGGTCCATTTTTACAGTCTGCAACTATGTTATAGCAAATACGCACAAATCTATTTGAGTTACTTTCACGCGAGTAAATTATTTCGAAGAAGTCATGTTAGTCTAACGACCTACGTTCAAAAGAATACTTTCTTTAAAAAGTTTCCCAATGTTAAATCTCTATGCTGGGTGAGTTGAAAAGAAAAGTCATGTCTTCCAGTAGAAATGCTTGACGAAGACATTTTAAAAAGTTAGCCTAATAATTTCTTTAATAATGGTATAAGCACAATTCATTCAATTTTTTCGTGGAGTTTTCAGGGGTAGCAGCAAAGGTGCGCGTTACTATATTTTTGTCTATCCTTTTGGGTTAACATATTCTGTTAAATACGAAAAATCAACCTAATTATATGAAATCCAGCCCCTCCACTGCCATGTAATTTCGAGAACCCCATTGAGCACTACCATATAAGAGGGATCAGAGAATGGGAATGAGGTAGTGGTTAGAGATAATTATACGGTCAGCAATAAGATAATTACCTCGTAAAAGGGGACATTAACATGCTTTGTTTCAGAAGCGGTTAAGCAATTAATTAAGCGAAAGTTTCATTGGTGACTTTGTGTGGTTTCATGGGAGGTTCTCTTGATTACTTGCGGCTTGAATATTGTAGGTGGCAGGGTAAGAGCAACGAAGGCTTAACGATGACGTTAGCAATACTCATTAACACGTATATTCGTCCCGCATTTTATTCTGGAGGGGCAACAAAATAATTCGGAAATAGAAAAGAAAAAAAAAGGACTTTTTTTTCCATTTCAAAGACATCTGTTACATTTTCAACTAGCAGAGTACTTATTATGTACCTAACAATAATTTTGAAATATAGCAGTTGGTCGGCAATATAATATACATAAACTAAATTTATGAGAAAATTTGCAAGAATTTTTAGGTACATCCTCAAAGTGTATTTAAGATTCTGGGTCCATAGAGAACCCGGTATGAATTTTGAGGTACATAGTAAATTACGATACGAGCTGTTTGAAATGTGATAGCAATTATACTATCCTATCCAATGTATTACTCAATGAACCATATAAAACAATGAATAAGAAAAATATATTCAAATATTTAAAGCACTCAAATGAACGACAATTTGTTTGGTTAATTTTGAGCTTAAAGGATAATTTTATTCTCATTTTGAAAGAAGGAAGGCTAGAAAATAAATCACTATGAACATTTATTGAAGCATTGGATCAGAAATAATTTTTTCATTAGTTAAGTAGTCCAAAACGTTAAATTATGGCAAACTTCTTTTCCTCCTTCCAAATCTCACCAAAAGAATGCAGCGTAGAGACAACAATTCAATACGACAGAGATGAAGATGCGTGAGGAACATGGGAACATTGGAAGGAGGTAGCGGTGGCAGAGTTCAGTCAAAGGGTGGTGCAGAAGGGGACGGCAGGAGGAGGATGTCGACCCAAGTTATGCGTTGAGAAGAGCGAGTGTCCTGGGAAGGCGGCGGCGGAAGGAACCTTGATGTCCTTTGAGGAAATGGAATCAGAGTGAAGGGCGACTTCCGCAGATAGGTTTTGCGGTCTCTCCGAGGAGTGGAGGTGTCATACACTTGTACGAGGGAACATGAGAAAATAGAACGTGTGTACAGTACAGCAGCTCTATCTGTTCGCGCGAATTGGTTAATACTTGTCTGACCACAAACATTTCCGTTAGGCACTTATTGGTCAACGCAGTATAAAGTAAGCTAAATTTCGTACATCTAACTTTTCATGTGGACTACTTTCTATATAAGCGCGAACGAGGATTTCGATTATTTTTATTCTGATAGTGAGTCAGCGTTTTTAGAAAAGTACCTCCGCTACACCTCTCGTCCAAAGGACTAGTATTCAAGACTGTGCGCGCAGATCGCGCGGTAGCACTATACGACGTTGGAATACTCTTGTAAAACTGGCCATCTGTTATCGCCAAACGATCATTGGTGGCCACTTGAAATTAATGACCGTTTGGAGCTCACAGATGGGCACTCAGTGGGCATTTTTCCTAGAGTAGACTCTTTAATATTCTTTGGAGAATTATTTCAAAGGAGATCTTATTTTGGGGAAACCGCTCACGTTTTATGAGTACAGATATCATATCACACGTGAGCACGTGTGTTTGTCCTTATTGTGTTACCTTTTTTGTTTCGTATATAGTCATAGTTCTCTACTACCATTCTTCTCATAAAATTTAAGATGTAAGTGATTGCAAAAATTCCCAAAATAAGAAATGTCAAGAGAGTAAACTAGTTCACTACTTTGAAGGACTAGTATTCGCATCAGAATTTTACTCAGGCAAATCAGTAAAAAATAAAATAAAAAAACCAAACATCAAATCGTAGAGAAGGAAAATAGGGTATAACTACCATAGAGAAGGAAAATAGTGTATTGCAACTTGGCCTGCGCATCTTTTGGAAGGTGAAAAGAGGTCAGTATCATGCTCCAACCGCATTGACCTCTGGGATAGACGAAGTACTCAATTTACAGTCGGCTGATTAGGTTTCGAAGTCAGTCTGGACGATGAGATATGACCTCTCCGAGATTCGAACCTCTCTCACAATTTAGCATTTTAGCTTTCTACCTTCCGAGTCACGCTGACTCGATAAGAAACGCAATAATCATACATTGGAGAAGATGTTGTAAAACTGACTACTCATGCAAATTCATTGCAGTACATAATGTAATTTTTCTACATGCTGCATAAATACGGAATTAGTGATGGGTAATTTTTGTGTTACATCTTCATAACGCTATACGGTTGCAAGTTTTCATAGCTTTGATTTTGAATGAATAAAGTTATCACGAGCAAAACTTGCCTTAGAGATTTTCCAGGAAACTAGAACATCTGCTATCCATACAGAGCAGATTTGAAATTTATCTGAATTGTTCCGTAGAGATCCCAAAATAGATATATAAAAATGGCAATGTTTTTACATTGGAATCATTGCGAACCATTCAGAAAAAGTTCAAATCTTCTTTTTATTGATGACATATGTTCTTCCAGATTTTTAACAAATAATTTTATATGGAAAAATATTTAGCAAAACTGTGAACAATTTTATTCACTTTAAGAATGTACCAGGAATCAAAGGAGTAAAAAACCAACCTCTTCTCTCCCAATCCACGTGACTTCCAGTTAGAACGAAGGTTGTGTGCAGATTGTGTAGCGCCCGGAGGCGAACGAAGGGCCCCAGCGGACAAATATTTGTGGCTTGATTCCATCCGCACTTCCGTATTCCGCGAATGAAACGGCCTGGCTCGTCGCTGTCCAGGGAGCAGCGGGAGAATTTATGAGGCAGCGCGCCTGGTGGCGAAATATCGCAAACGCGCTCGCTGGCAGGCAAGCCGAAATATTCGTGTCCCTCGAGAGCGGCGACTACATGGAGGTCCGCTTAATTTAGTAGTCTTAGACTTGCCAACATAAGACCATTTAGCACATTTATATTGGGGGAACGGAGTATATTAAAGTGATGTAATAAGTCGTGACATTTTTATCGTCCTCATCTGATAATCATAATTCACTTTCATAATCATGAATCATTCTGTGGAGCAACTCAGCTTGTAGTTTTCATCATGGGAAATTGGATTCTCCGAACCAATCTGCGCGGGATTTGCCGTTCTTATATAATGAAGATTTTCATGCTGAAATCTGCCGCTTCACTGTAATAAATTGAGAAAAGAGGTAGAAGTCAACTTAAAAAAATACATAGATGTAACATCAAAGAAAAGAATTTAGCAGAATTAATCAGCGTTGCTTTTTATACCATATTAAGAATAACTCCATATTTTTCTGTATGAAATTCAAGGTGGTATTGGCTTCAGATGCGATATGTGGAAAGTGATTTAATGAGTTCATTATATTGTTGTTTAGAGTTTGTACAAATGCTTTATGAATACATTTACGAATAATTACATCAATTAATTCGTATTGTGTTAGCATTCGTATTTACATGATATAAAACTACGCACACTTTAAGCATTAAGTTCAGTTTTTCGGTTTTAAACTAATTAATGAAATTATATAAGAGTAATGTTGTCTTTCACTTATTATGTTATTTGGCAGTGCCCTTATTTACGACAACATGTATTGATAACGTACAAAGAACTATTAACTATTAACGTGTGAACTATTAAAGTGTTTGTACGTTATCAATACATGTTGTCGTAAATAAGGGCACTGCCAAATAACATAATAAATGAAATGTTTCATAATAAATCACTTATGTGTAGGTTGGAGCAAGTTAAGTGTTTAAACAAGAAATTCATTGCCACAAATTAATTTCCCCTTAATGACTAAAGTAATTATTTATTTCGTTTAATTTATACAAATACAAGGATGGATGGACTGCATGAATCCCTTATTCATCAAATCCCTCCAACAACGTGTGAATTTCAGAGATGAAATTTCTTCTTTGCGTCCACCCGTCGCTGTAGCTCCGGATTGTACAAGCCCACTCTCGTGAAACAACAGCAGTACACGCATTAAAGCGAGTAAATCCCCTCTGCGCGGTGCTATTCCGTGGAAATGTCAGCAGCTCGCTTTCTGGCGTCGCGATGCTCAGAGGGGAGACGATAATTAAAAAGTGTTCGACGGGAGCACCTCGTCACCGCCGTGTTTCCCTCCACAGAGGCGAAATCAGAGGCATTTCGCTCCTCACATGACGATCGAATGCACGAGGGGATCCTCCCGGAAATTGAAGATCTGTGCGGGGGGAGAAGAAAACGAGATAGGGAGACAGGCGAGGATGGGCGGGGAATCAAATAAGATATGGGTCAACAGAATCGCGATAAGAAATAAGCGTCATAAAGATTAGTAAGCGGAAGAGCCAGATCTGATATTTATATTTGTTCAATCAATGAATTCCCGGAAGTTTTGGGGAATAAATCTTTTTAAGATACTGCATTGAAGTGAAGTAGAGCGTCGCTCATCCGAACCAGGACGTTGTTGCCTGGGACGGTTAGAATAATGCGAATAAAAATTCCGATACTGAAAATTTACTAAAAAAAAAGAAAGGAAGAAAGATGCAATTCAACCCCAACCACGTTTGTACAAAAGTAACTTTTTTTTGCATGCATCATGTATTTCATGGTGAAAATAAATGACGAAATATGAGTACATTGTATGGACAATATATATTAAGATTAATCTTGTGACACAAAAACAATTCGTTACAACCACAGTCTGAGAGGAAATACTCACCTTCGTGAAATGCGTCAAAAACTATCGGTTCTCTAGTGCTGACTGGCCTCTGTACGTTGTTGGAGTGGCAATACTGATAGCTACGATTGCTTTTGTTACTTTTCTTTTCCATGATGCAATTTCGGATAATCGACACTGTACCTCGTTTATCAGGATCTCCGGCTCACCCAGATAAATTTTATTATCAAAGAATATTTTTAATTTACAATTTTCTTCTACAGCTTATGAAAAGTTTTAAATGTGATAGTTTGTATGAGACCGACCTGGCTAAAAATTCGTTATATTAATTATTTTAATGACTTTTATTTAATATTCCATTCGATGGATTAAATATTACAATTAGAAATTCAAAATTAAATATTCCTTGGCTTTTTCAATAGGGTTTAGTTGTCATGAGACGTGTCCTCGTAAATAACATTCTCAGAGTTCTGAAAATATCTGTTTACGAGTAAAGTTCCATTCAGAACACATGGAAGTGATCTCTTTGCGGTATGTACAGAGAGAACATCCAGATTATCCGGATTTTCGTTTATAAGGATCTCTGCAGGTGCATCCTAGTCTCGGTGAACCAAGTTCTAATGCAATAAATAATTTCTAGATTAGAAAGAATGAAGGTTATTTCATTTTCTGATGGAAATTGTATCTCAGAGTATTCATGTAGATTTGTGTACAGTACCGTCAAAATAACTGAATAATTATGTGTAGTGGTTATGATGATTGTAATTATTATACGGGAATAATCTTCTTATAAAACGATATATTGTCTTTAATATCATGAATAAAGTTGTGTGAGTTATGTGATATATCCTGTTTTCTGTTCATGTAACCCCGAAGAAGGTATCAACAATAACCAACCGAAGCATTGATAATAAAAGTCTTAGTTTGGAGACTTAGTCGTGAGGGTTACACAGGTGTTAGTTTTAATTTTGATAATGGAGGGTGTATTTCATCTTCAGAAAAAAATAAACAACAGGAGACACAGTGAAAATTCGATGACATTTTTAAACCTTGTATACTTTATCTCGCCATTGTTATAGTACTTTTAATAAAAATTGTTTAAAATACTTAAAAATTTAAGTTACTTCAACGCAAGGTTTTTATCGTGTATAATTATTTTTTACAGTTATATTTTTTATCTTTATACAATCTCCGCACGATTTTGTACTCGTACATGATCTCTCATTCCACGGATTTTTTCACGGTTATTTGGATACTTTGGTCGGAACTGATGAGATAGTCCCCTGTTTGATTCCGGAGAGAACAATCTGTCATGTCGCCAGATTTTCTTGGTGATACATTATTATTATTATTATTATTATTATTATTATTATTATTATTATTATTATTATTATTGGANTTCTCCGATTGGTCATCCCTTTCATTATTATTTTAAATATGCATTATTTGTCAATACATTTAGCTATGTTTTTGCAAAAGAAAATGCTCCTTCGAAAGCTTGAAGAGACGTCGCCTTATTCTTCATTGCAGACAGTGGTTGTAGCCAATTGAGACAAGATCCTCATCAGCAGTCCGCACACAGCTTTATGATTATTGGAGCAAAGGCGCGTAACCGGAGCGGAGGAAATGACGAGGGCGCTTTGGTGATGACGTAGGAGGCATCGGATCTCAAACAGCGGATGTGATGAGGGAAAGGCCGACACGTTAGGGGGGAGGTGACTCAGTCATTTATCGCAAAATAATCGAGAAGGTGACGCCAGCTGACGTACTCGCAATACTTCAATAAAGCAGAGGAAAACAAATACTGACGTATTGGCAGCATGCCAGATCACAGTTGCGAGGCTAAGAGGGGATTACGGATTGTCAATGGAGGGAAAAGATAGTTTAAAGCAAATCATCTAAATATGAAATAAATCTACTTTTTCTCTTGTAATATTACCGTATATCGTTTCAAACTTAATAATAAATTTAGTGTAAAAAAAAAGTAGTTAGAAACTGCGTATGACCACGTGGAGAACAATAAACTAATTTACTCTCCGGAAACAAACAAGGGGCCATCTCATCAATTCCCATCGAGGGCCCTAAGGCACGGGTGGATTGAAAATTTCAACACACACTTTGGATTAGAATATAAAGTTAGCTACGTGTTATAATCAGAGCAATATTTTACAAGTACGTGATATTATCGAACTACAGATTATTCAGAATATATTGCTTATAAATCGTAACTATTAAAATAACTCTAAATTCGAGATTAATTATTAAAAAAACCGCGGCCCCTACCCAAGATCTTAGAGATAATATCCGCTTCTACCGAAAGGAAAACCGGAGAAAAACTCGGGCCAGGATGGGTTTAATCACTAATACATGTAATATTGAGCACTTACTTTTACGGTGTAAAAAAGAAAGAAAAATGAAAATTATTAAATTCTACGAATAAATAGAAGCTTTAGAAGAATACATAGCAGAAATTTGAAGGGGTTTAAGGATCGGAGAGCAGTTCAACAAGTTCAACAGGTGTCGGGTAGAAACGCCCATGAAAACCTGGATTCAACGGACAATGATATGACTTGGGTAACGTCTATATCTTCAGAACAGAGGTTGAGTTATAAATCAATCTGTTGATATCATCTTAACAACGCCACTGTTGAGATCAAGTGTTAATTTTTTTAAAGGTAGGTTCCCTTTTTCGGCCATCATATTTGACCAGATACTCGTATCATTACAAAGGTGATTTACTGGACAGGGGTGGAATCATAATCATACATTTTTACCTTGTACTATACGTTTTAAGATTCAAAATTAATTTGAATTGTAAAATTTCTTAAACATTCCCAATTCACAAAATTCACGCAAGTTAAATTGCTCGTGTGCTTAAATAAAATTAGAAACAAAATCAGCTACCTCTTATGAAGGAATAGAAATTAACACTGTTGATATATGAACTAGGATTGAACCCACGAGACCAATTTTGACGTTTCAATATCATGAGAGCCAACAGTAAATACTATCTCATAAATTTCTACAAGTTTCTATTTCATACCATTAGAAATTTAATAAAAAGTATATTTCTACAAGATGCCGGACAACAAAATTCATGATTTAAGTTCCACTATGAGATAGCGATGAAAGGAAAATGACTGAAGACAATGATACCAAACTTGTAATCGTTTGCGTGAGGTCATGGGCATTTATTTTCCACAAAAAAGAAAACCTCACCTCCAACGGGGTATGGCGCTGAGTACAATACTGTGAAGCAAAATAAGGCATGAAGACATCCATTGAAATGTTTGTAACCATGCCCAGTAGTGGAACTTTCATATTAAAGATGTGATAGTGATAATTATTCTTCAATGTACGAGATATGGGTCTGTTATTTCTCTGGTTTTCCTTCCGATAGTTAGGAGGATTTTATACACAGATTATTGCTTGGGGGCGACGCGGCGTTCAATTTTAATAATTTATCTCGAATTTAGAGTTGTTTTAACAGTCACGATTTGTAAACAATATTTTCCGAATAATCTACAGTTTGATAATAATAATATGTACTAGTGGAATAACTTTATTGTGCTTTATTAAATACTGTTAATATTATAACAAATACCGAACTTCTATTTTTCTTTCCTTAGGACTTTGCTGAAATATTAAATCCGCCTCTGCCTTAGGGCCCTTGATCATAATCGCTTACTACCAGAGAGTAAATTAGTTCATTGTCCTCCACGCAGTTTGTAATTGCTTGTTTGACATTAATTTATTATTTTAGAGTTGCACCGAGTAATGAACAGATAATTGCTAGCGATGAAAAAAAGTGGAAACTAGAGTGTGCATAATTTGTATTCCGATTTGGGTGCCATAAGGACGTAAAGTAAAGAACTCACAAAAAAGTTTCCGTGTAATTGTTATACTCAGTGTTGAACCAAATACAGAAATCTAACTGTTGATATCGATAAGAAAGGATGTATCACCGGCTTTTTTGAGACTACGTCGAGTTACTTGAAAAACAGAAGTGCACACATATACACACAGTTCCGCTTCGAGAAATAAAACTATTTGTGTGATAGTGGATGAAAAAATGAAACTCCCTGAACCTTACTAATGGGAGCAACTCTCAACTGATTCCCAGCGTTAAACATTCTTCCTCGCTGGCAATGGCGACACTGCTGCTCTCGGACGGAGCCTCCGGTGGCGAGTGGAGATGAAAATTACTCCGAGGCTGAATTTAATTTCCAAGAAACGATTTGGATTTCTCTGTACCTCGGGTAACTGGAAGGGATTATGAACAAAACGGACGTGGAATCGGATTTTAAAACTAAACAACGCGAGCAAAATTAAATAATCACCCAACTCGTCACAAAGGAAACAGGTTACGAAAAACATGCCGACAAGGAAAATATCCAAGCATTTACGAAACAGCTAGTCATATTAAGAAGATGTCTTAGCTGAATTTCATCACATTCGAAGATAAAATTATATAAACCATGAAAATATTTTACTTTTTCCAATAAGTTGCAAAATTGTTTCAAAGTTGCAAAATTGTAATCGTAACCAACAGTTGAAAATGAATAGGACGAATATGGAAAACAGCATGCATAGTTAGAAATATATTTAACGTAATTTACTATTGCAGCAAATCCATACTTCAATTTAATATTTAAATGGACTGTTTAAATGGACATTAAAATAATTTCTAATACAATTTCGACGTTCACTAAATTAACAAATACAGCCTTTTATAAATCTACCAAAAAAGTCGTACGTAATAATTTAATGTACATTGAAATTAAAGTTGGAAATATATTAAAAAATATATGGGTAAGTACCTACATTAAAGTTTAAATTTTGAGTACCTGCTGTCTTAAACTCCATTTATCTGCTACAACTTTCGTGAAACGAATCTAATATGATCTTCACTGATTTCGGGTTGCATTGGATCGAAAGGTTGTCGTGCGAAGGGTCTAATGTCCAAAACCACGTTAACAACAAGAATTCTGTTCCAACACGTTCACGACAGGGATTCGATGTAGGTTTTGTAATTACGTAAACAGTGCTCTCAAATTTCAAAATCATGTAACGTACATTTTCTAAAATGGACTTCCAGTACTTTCACTATGAAATCATATTTCTGACATCGTAGATTCGTGTCAGTTATTGAAAATCTTTTGACGAGTCAGCGCTCGTTCCACACAACTGTCAAATAATAAAAGTAGTTCAAAAGTAGATATGATTTCTCTAGTAATCTACTCGTGGTAGAAGAAACATTAACTGACAAAATATTAACAGAGAGGCAATAAACAAGAGTAGCGCACAAGTTAAATATAGAAGAGGAAGATTTCCTCGGATAAATCTCCTTAGAAACTCGGAAGAAGATAATTGATAAAGGTCTTGAGAACCTTCTAAGAACGCACGCTCAAAACCTGAGTCCAGGAAGAGCAAAGTAGAGAAGGTTTTTGAGAGAAAATCTGAGAAGTTAAGCGGCGCTTATTGTCTCAAGAAGGCAGATACGAAATTTTTGCTTGAATGTTATCGTAACGGTTTCACTCAAAATTATTTTTCGTAGAAGTGTTTGTTTTTCATTTCACAAACCCAATTTTCTTCTCACGGAAAATATTTTCTGAAGTACTGACAAAAAGCAATACGACGTAACAGAATGTACTGAAAGCAAATATTGTTCGTAACGATCTCCCTTCAACTACCTCGAATATTATCACAAATGGGATAGACGTAATTAGTCTAACAATTGTGAAAATAATTTCTCTAGAGAAACGCTTAAAACTATGGGAGACCTAATTGGAGAACAACGAGCAACTTTCTCTCCGGAAGCAAGCATACGAACACCCACAATGCATACTCTAATGGAAGCACAATTTTGGTTAAAGCACCAAGATGCACAACGAACAGGACGAAATGGTCAAGAAAGTCTAGATGTACTCAATACAAGATTAAGTACAAAAGATATACTACAGTAAATATTGGATATACAAATTTACAAATATAATTAACAAAAATATTTTGATACTTGGTTAGGGGTAACCGTAGCGTAATTTGTCACAACATCGAGTGGAAGAGCACGGGATCGAATCAGAGGATTGCTCGGACGAAATGGGTGATGTTTTCTTTTGGAGTTTTTCTCAACTACTCCAGACGAATGTCGGTTCGATACCTTACGTTCCAAGGCAACCCAACATCTCTCCTTCCCAATTCCTCTACCCAGAGCAATGAGACAACAACTTCAGATTTTTTTTCATTTTTATTTTACGCTTTTCCCAGTTTTTCGACTATTCAGTCATTACCTGGGATTGTCGCCGCATTTTCTTTTGCTATTCATCAACTTTCTGGTGAAAAATTGTGCTACTTCTTTTCCTCTGTCTTTCTGCCCCCGTTATTTTCCTTCTCATTATACACGTTCCCATATTCCTTATGTAGTCATCTCATTGTGCATTCGGCTGTTTTTGTTATTCTTGTGGTGGTACCTGAGTAGCCGCCGTTCCCACCTCTAGAGTTCATTCACTGTATAGACTTATATACCTTTCGTGTAGTCATAATAGTAATCACGTATTCGTCGAATTCCTCAAACACGTCCTCGGTCGCTATGTACTTGGTCATGTCTTTATCCTTTGAGTTGTTGGAGTCATCGTCCTCTCTCTTCCCCCTTCAGCACGCAATCGTAAAGTACATGTTCCACTGTTTCGGCATTTATCCCGCATATGCAGTCTGAAGTTGTTCGTAGGTTCCTTTTCACTAAGTATGTGATGAGGTCGCCATGTCCTGTAAGAATCTCCAACAACGGTTGCGATGGATGAAACCATTTTCTGTTTCTGTAACCACCACATTAGCATTATTTAAGGCATTATTGTTGTTATTATATTATTATTATTATTATTATTTTGGATGAAGGGGTACTGGGCACATGCTAAGCACTACCTTCTTTGATTGGAACATTTTACTAGAATTTCCGGGCAGTTCGACATGACAGGTAGCAAAAGGTGACGGGGAGGTTCAATTTTTCTAGACTTTTGAACAGGTCTGTGGGGGTTATGCCAGTTCCTGATTTAATGATCGGTATTATATCAACTTTGTCGTGCCTCGACATCCATTCAATTTCTTCCTTCAATTTGGTATTATTATTATTATTATTATTATTATTATTATTATTATTATAATTATTATGTATCTTCGTTTCGGTCACCTAAGGACCACGATGACGAGTGTTAGTAAGGTTCAGTTTAGTGTGAGTTCACTCACTAGAAATATCGTGAATTCTTCGGACGAACAGCGTCTTGATAGGATCCAGATTGCTGTATCCGTGTATTACAACTGCGGTTGTTAGCTGCAGAGGGTGAACGTTTCATATATCACAGCAATATGAACTGAGACATGGAAATGAAAAGCTACAAATTTTTCTGGCCCCACCGGGTATGGAACCCCGGATGACTTGAAGAGCGAGCAAGCTAACACCGTAGTCACGGAAGGACTTTATTATTATTATTATTATTAATATTATTTAGGATTTATATGCACTAGATGTAAACCACATGGAAGTGTGGCACAGTTGTAAGAAACTCGACAGTCAACCGCCAGACGTTTTTATCCCCTAGAGCCAAAAAGCTCAGAAGCCTCCCGTGAAAGCCTCTTGTATTCATCCTCGTAGTCTACCATTCAAAGAGTCGGAATTGATTCGCTGCGGATCCCTCCTCGGAAGACGCTTCTACCTGCGGAAATTGCATCCCATAAATATTATTGGCACAAGGATGTCCAAAAGGAAGTTTTTTGAGAGGAAGATTTATGCTTCGTGTACGGCTTTTCAAGTGAAATATAGCACATGCCAACGTGGAAGTTGAATTTTTGGATCGCGCTTCACCAATATATAAAAATAATTTTCTCACACGACACACAGACTACGACAGCGACTTATGTCTGTAAGACTCTGATATTGTACCGAGGAGATGGCCGAAGCGTTAGTAATGTCTACTCAGACGCGGTTTGTCCCAATATAAACTTCTCCGGTCGCGGAAGCCTCAGTTTACAATAATTTTCCCTATGTTTGAACTAGAAAAATAAGCGACAATTTCATGCATGATTCATAAACTATCTCAGTTTTCTTCTCATTTTCATTCATAAAATCTGGTTTTCTCCCTATAACGTTGGATACAAATTAAACAAATAGTTTTATTACATTCTGTCGAGGGATACTTCCATACGTTGTCACGTACGGATAGTGACAAGTGACGTTTCAGCCATTCTTTTGACTTTTCTCACGATGTTAATGTTAGAGAAGAGTGGAAATGTCAGTCCCTAGGAAACCAGCTCGGTAACATCCAAAAATTTATCGACCCCTTATCTCTGGTCAGAAAATCTAATACACTATACTACACAGTGATAAAGACTTACGAATTGGTTGATGTACAGAAATGGAAGATTTTTTTACTCAAACAAAACGAGATATATGAGGGGGGCAGGGCGTGATGAGACCAAATGAGGGCTGGGGTAGTTTTAGGTTTTATTGTACCTTTAACTCGGAAAAATGTTCTCGCAACGGAATGAACCACTTAATAAATTTATTGTCAAAAAAGCAGTACAAACTGCATATGACCACGTGGAGGACAATAAACTAATTTACTCTCCGGAAGCAAGAAAGGAACCATCCCATCAATTCCGATCAAGGACCCTAAGGCAGAGGCGGATTCAAAAAATTCAGCAAAAGTTCCTAGATAAGATAAAAAGTTAGCTGCGAGTTATAATACTAACAGAATGTCAATATGTTAGTAATTTAACACAAAAAATGTACACCAACAAATTATTATCGAACTATAGATTACTCTGAGTATAGTGTTTAAAAATCATAAGAATTGAAATAACACTAAATTCACGATTTATTGTTACAATAAACATGCCCCTAGACAAAGCCAAGAAGACCTGTATAAGAAATCCGCCTCTACTCGAAGGAAAACCGGAGAAAAACCCGGGCCAGGATGGGGAAATCGGGGTCAGGATGGGGACTTCAACTACTTGTTCAGGCAACCTAACATGAACTATATATTCACCCGAAAGGCGTTTTATGTGTTTTTTCTCTTCTGAATTACTTCATTCTCCCTCATTTCTTTTTCCATATTTACCACACATTTCACCATATTTATTGTCAACGGCGAATATGGAGGGTAGAGAGGATTGGTAGAACCACCAATCGTCGAAGAGCAGTTCCTTAAAGCTAACAACAAACCCCTCACAAGTTAATGGATTACATTGTGTGACCAAAACCCTTGTTGAATTAATATATCATAGATCTTTTTTAAATAAGCTGAATGTATGTATTTCTTACGTCCATATATCTGAATTTCCTATTCTTCACAATGTGCAATACGCTGAAGTAAAAACCCCGTATATTGTGTTTTTTTAGAAGAAATGGAAGGAGAAAGAAGAAGAAAAGATTAAAAATGTTTAAATTAAATTGTTTTTCCTCAAACTAGCTTATAAATGTGACGTGATTTTATTCATCGGGAGGCTTCGAATCTCAAGGCAAATCCCTGTGTGACTGTTGTATACGTATGAATCAAATATCTCTTCATCCGCAACTCGATTTATTCAACGAGGATATTTCAAATTCAATTCCCAGAACGAAGAAATATAATTTGTGAATGTTAAATTTCATATCAGTTCAATAAAACCGTTATACTTCTTCTACCAAACGTTATATCCAGGGTTTAAATCTACTCGTTCATTAGAAACTTAATTGAGATAGACACAGAAACAGGAAGAAAAAGTGGATGCCTTAAATGAGACGCCAAGGCCCATGGACGCAAACATTCGTCCGAAAACCAGAAGGTAGTACGCTCCCTAGTGGGTCCCCTGCCTCACTGCAGTTCATTCTCCTCCCCTCAGTTGACTGCTTCGAATGTGTTGGGAGGGTGCCGCAAGGGGGTGGTAGTCGCGGAAGACGCCAATACCCCCCCCCCCACACACACACACACACTCTGCAACTGCCCACGAGAGACGCTCTTTTTACGCAGTGTGCTCTAATCCACTTTTCCTTCGCGTCCACCCCAACGGAAACGCCCCTTCTGATTTTCTCTCAGGGGTGGTGAGAGCTGTAATTTAATACGCCGGACATAATGGATATTGTCGGGCGATATGAAAGAATATTGTGCTCGGAGAAGTATTAGTCATTATGCATTCAACTGCAAGAAAATTAGCGGTAATCCGCTTAAGCATTTAATATTTCTCTGAATTTATGAATTTAGAAATGATTAATAATAATAATAATAATAATAATAATTTTATTGTCAAAAAACAGTACAAACTGCGTATGACCACGCGGAGGACAATAAACTAATTTGCTCTCCGGAAGCAAGCAAGGGACCATCCCATCAATTCCGATCAAGGGCCCTAAGGCACAGGCGGATTCAAAAATTTCAGAAAAAGTTCCTAGATAAGATAAAAAGCTGTCTCTTATACACATCTAGATGTGTATAAGAGACAGNCCTAGGGAACCTGTGTAAGAAATCCGCCTCTACCCGAAGGAAAAACGGAGAGAAACCCGGGCCAGGATGGGGCTACAGAATTAATGTACACAACCGTGCCAAAGTTGAGTACACATAAAACTAAATTAATATAAGCCGTAAGACTACACAATCATGCAAGAAAATAGTTTTTGAAATTGTTATAAGTTATTTAAAAAGTGCTGCAGCAATTGCGTGATAAAGAACAAGACGGATTTAACTTTTATTAAAATCAACAAATTCTTTTACATTGTAGAAGCACTGGTGCAGGAGGTAGTTTTTAACCGCGGATTTGAAGATATTCAATTTCATAATATCTTTTATATTCTTGGGCAGGGAATTATATAGAACGATTCCCGAATGATAAGGTCCTGTTTGGCAAAGAGTGGTTGATACTCGAGGGCGATGAATATTATTCCTATTGCGAGTATTGTGTTCGTGAACGAGACTGTTTCGTACGAAGCAAAGGTGGCACTTCAGTAATTCGGTCTTAACAAAGAAGACCGTTTCATAAATATAAATGCAGGGAAGTGTTAAGATATTTAATTCCTTGAATAAAGGTTTACAAGAGTTTCGGGGGTGAAATTTACAAATTATCCGAACTATCCTCTTGTGAATTCTGAAAGTTTGAATACTCTGACCGGAATTACCCCAGAAGGTAATGCCGTAACGTAAATATTAGTAAACGTATGCAAAATATACGGGAAATACGTGGACTAACTACGTTAACTAAGATCCGGAATGCGTAAAGAACTAAGATTCTCATAAATTTTAATATAAAATTTTAAAGAAACGAAATAATAGAATAGATACAATAAAATTTTAAATTATTAACGTCAATTTTATAATTATAATTATAAGTAATTTTATGTATAAACGTTTTACACTAATAATTGTAATATTTACGTCAATTTTTTAAAGATAACTTTTAATCATAACATTTTTTATGCGTCCCAAAATATATTATTTATTGTAATTTTGTAGATACAAGTACCGAATTCTTTACAGTAAAGCTAAATTATACCCAGAAAATCAGAGGATTTTCTCGAAGAATAACCAAGCAACTAGAAAAAATAGTTCAAGTAAAGCTGACAATTTTCTTAAGGAGATTTGTACATCACTTACTGAATAAATATTTCAATTATTTCTAGATATGTGATTAAAATTTCGCAATTGCTTAAAAGTCTTTTAAAAATCTCTCTTATTTGTGCATTTAAAAAAGTAACGGGGTTCTACCGAAGGAAAAGGTTTCTTAACTAGGTATTTCTAAATAAAAATAATATTTCAAAATTATTCCTAATTTATATCACTAACTCATCACTCTCAGCTATATAAATGCCTAACTACATCTAAATATGGAATCATATGGAATTGCACGCCAGTTTTTCCATGTTATTCACATTTATGATTAGATGATATAAGTTTTGTTTTATGTATATTTTACGCTAGTAAGTAAAGATTATTGTTGAAAAAGCATTTGCAAACTGCATATGACCACGTGGAGGCCAATAAACTAAGTTACTCTCCGGAAACAAGTAAGGGGCAATCCCATCAATTCCGATCAAGGGCCCATATGCAGTGGCGGATTTAATATTTACAAAAGAAATTATTTACTAATCGATTATTTACTAATTATGTACTGTTATCGATTAATTTGTCAAAATAAATTGTAGATATTAGTGCTGTAAAAATTCGAGATTAATAAAACGAAAGTATTAATGACATTCCTACCCAAGGAAAATCCTCCACTACCAGGAGGAAAACCGGAGGGAAACCCGGGCCAGGATAATGTACAGTTAGAAAAAATTTACAGTTAAACCTTTAAAAACAAAAAGGAGCAAACTTAACACTGTCTC